>UESW01002661.1:96694-181293 GCA_900491605.1 Calamus simplicifolius | reverse complement strand
TTAAAAAGACTTAAATTTTTAAGAACCCAATTCACCCCCCCCCCTCTTGGGTTGCCATCTGGGCCAACAATTGGTATCAGAGCAAGTGCTCATTTAGAATTTGATCTCACGATCAAGGGCTAAAGATCCTTATGGCAACACAAAGTGGTTCATGTTTTGCTGAAGGTCATTCTACGAATCGACCTCCTTTATTTAATGGAACCAACTATTCATATTGGAAAGCTAGAATGAGAATATTCATTCAAGCTTCGGACTATGAATGTGGGGAGTAATAATAAATGGACCTAGTACACCCACACACTTAATTGATGGCACTATTGTTCCTAAGCCCGAAAGGGATTGGAATGATAATGATAGGAGAATGGCACAACTAAATGCTAAAGCCATTAACATTTTATATTGTTCCTTAGACTCTAATGAATTCAACCGAATCTCAACATGTAATTCCGCAAAAGAAATTTGGGATAGGTTGGAAATAACACATGAAGGAACAAACCAAGTAAAAGAATCAAAGATAAATATTTTGGTTCATAAATATGAATTGTTTACAATGGAACAAACTGAAACCATCACATGCATGTTCACTAGATTCACTGATATTGTGAATGGTTTAAAAAGTCTTGGTAGAATTTATTCTAATGCTGATCTTGTGCGCAAAATTCTTAGGTCACTACCAAGATCGTGGGAAGCAAAGTCACTGCTATCCAAGAAGCAAAGGACCTCAATGCATTACCTTTAGAGGAGCTTCTAGGATCCTAATGACCCACGAGTTAACAATGAAGCAGCATGTTGAGGAGGAAACAAAAAGAAGAAAACACTTGCCCTCAAGACTGCAGAAATGGAAGAGAGCAGCAGTGAAAGTAATGATGAAGATGATGAGGAAACTGCTCTCTTGGCCAAAAAATTCAGAAAGTTTATGAGAAAAAGGCCCTTCCATAAAAAGAAATTTGGAGCAAGATTGATGGAGAAAAAGATAAGAAAAAGGACAAGGAGAAAGAAAAAGAGAAAGAGCCCTTAGTATGTTATGAGTGTAAAAAGCCAGGGCACTTTAGTATGATTGTCCTTTGCTGAAAAAGGCCTACAAGAAAAAGAAGAAAGCTACATGGCAACTTGGACTGATGAAGTCTTCCTCGTCGAAGAAGAAGAACAAAAGAAGTTGCCAATATCTGCTTCATGGCCAACGACGACAACGACAATGAGGTAAGTTCTGAAAACTCAAATGATGAATTTACATTTGATGAAATGTTTGAGGCTTTCAATGAACTTATGATTGATTTTAAATCTTTGAAAAAGAAGTATAAGTTTTTGAAAAATGACAATATTAGTTTAGCTAAAAGTAAAAATGAATTAGCTTTAGTAGTTAAGAACTTAACTAATGAAAAAGAAGAACTTAGCAAAGAAAAGATAATCTTAATCAAGAAATAGATTTGTTAAAATCTGAAACTAAAAACTCAACAAAAGATTTAAAAGATCAATTAACTTTAGCTTTAGAAAAAGAACAATCAAGTTAAAGAAAATGACTCTCTTAAGAAAGATGTTAAAAAATATAAAGACATTGTTGAGAAATTTACTCTAAGCTCAACTAAACTAAATATGATTTTAGATAGTCAAAAAGCAGTTTTTGACAAAGCAGGTTTAGGGTATAACACATTAAGGAAACAAAAATCTTTAAAAATATTTTTGTAAAAGCCAACCAAAGTAATATAACTTGTTTAAATGTAATGAAAAAGGTCATAAATCATTTGAATGCAAAACATTAAATAATAACAACAAGTTAAATGTTAAAGCAAAGAAAATATGGGTTCCGAAAGGAACAATTTTTGTTGCTACTAACCATGAAGGACCCAAGAAAGCTTGGGTACCTAAACATAAAGTTTGATTATATTGCAGGAATGTCTTGTAGCCAAAAGATCAAAGAAAAAGTGGTACCTTGATAGTGGCTGCTCAAGACATATGACGGGTGACAAAGATGAATTCATCACCCTAGAAGAAAAGAAAGGTGGAGTTGTGACGTTTGGCGATAACGGTAAAGGTCAAATTATGGGCCTTGGTAAAGTTCGCATAACTCCATCTATATTTATTGATAATGTACTTTATGTTGATGGTTTAAAGCATAATTTAATTAGTATAAGCCAACTATGTGATAAGAACTTTAATGTTTCATTTAAATCTTCTATTTGCATAGTACTAATTCCATTAATGATAGCATTGTTTTACTGGTTATAGACATGGCAATGTGTACTTAGTTGACTTAGAAATTATCTGAGTAGTCATTGCCTAATTGCTGACAATGCTAACATAAATGAATTGGTTGGTTGTGGCATCGTAGATTAGGTCATGCAAGCACACACCTTATTTCAAAATTAATTAAAATGGATTTAGTTAAAGGATTACCTAAACTAGATTTTGAAAACAACAAAATATGTGATGCATGTCAATTTGGAAAACAAACTAGAAGTTCTTTCAAATCTAAAAACATTGTTTCAACTTCTAGGGCTTTAGAGCTACTTCACATGGATCTTTTCGGACCAACTAGAACCACAAGTCTAGGAGGAAAGAAATATGGTCTAGTGATTGTAGATGATTATTCTAGATATACTTGGGTAATGTTTTTAGCTCACAAAGATGAGACTTTCTCGATATTCCTGAAATTCTTCAAGAAAGTCACAAATGAGAAAAACACTACTATAGTATCTCTAAGAAGTGATCATGGAACAGAATTTGAAAATCACTTATTTGAAAGTTTTTGTTCTGAAAATGGAATTAATCATAATTTTTCAGCCCCTAGGACTCCACAGCAAAATGGTGTAGTTGAAAGGAAAAATAGGACTCTAGAAGACATGGCCCGTACCATGCTATGCGAAAGCAACCTACCAAAGTATTTTTGGGCGGAAGCAATTAACACAGCATGTTACATCTTAAATAGAGCTTTAATAAGACCAATATTAAAGAAAACACCTTATGAATTATGGAATGAAAGAAAACCAAATATAAAATACTTTCATGCATTTGGATGTAAATGTTTCATTCATAATAATGGTAAAAACAACTTAGGAAAATTTGATGCTAAATCTGATGAAGGAATTTTTCTAGGTTATTCAACAACTAGTAAGGCATATAGAATCTTTAACAAGAAAACCTTAGTAGTTGAAGAATCCATTCATATAGTTTTTGATGAATCTTTAGCAACTGGATCTGAAAAGATTGATGATGAGGAAGATACAAACATAATTGAAAAAGATCTTGAAAAACTTAATATTGAAGTATCTTCTGATCATGAGCAAGAGCTAAAGATGATGATTCACATAAGGACGATGATGTCAATATTGATCATAATGATATAGATCTTCCAAGAGATTGGAGATATGCCCATAGTCATCCCAAGGAATTGATTATAGGTGATCCATCTCAAGGAATAAGAACTAGATCATATATGAGAAATATTAGTAATCATCTTGCATTTGTATCACAAATTGAACCTAAAACTATAGAAGAAGCTGAAAAGATAATAATTGGATGTTAGCAATGCAAGAAGAACTAAATCAATTTACAAGAAATAATGTTTGGACTTTAGTTGAAAGACCTAAAAATCATTCAGTAATAGGATCAAAATGGATTTAGAAATAAACTAGATGAAAATGGCATAGTAATTAGAAACAAAGCTAGATTGGTTGCTAAAGGATATAATCAAGAGGAAGGTATTGATTTTGATGAAACCTTTGCACCAGTAGCTAGATTAGAAGCCATTAGGCTATTACTTGCATTTGCATGTCATATGAATTTTAACTTATTTCAAATGGATGTAAAAAGCGCATTTTTAAATGGATTTATAAATGAAGAAGTTTATGTAGAACAACCACCAGGTTTTGAAGATCACGAATTTTCAAATCACGTTTTTAAATTGCACAAAGCTTTATATGGTTTGAAACAAGCACCTAGAGCTTGGTATGATAGGTTAAGTAAATTCTTAATAGAAAATGATTTTACAAGAGGAAATGTTGATAAAACTTTGTTTTTGAAAAGAAAAAGTAAAGATTTACTTGTAGTACAAATATACGTAGATGACATTATTTTGGTGCTACTAACGATTCTCTTTGTCAAGAATTTGCAAAGTTGATGCAGGGAGAATTCGAGATGAGCATGATGGGAGAACTCAACTTCTTCCTTGGACTCCAAATTAAACAATGCAAGGAGGGAATCTTTATCAACCAAACCAAATACACAAGAGAACTACTCAAAAAGTTTGGTATGGAAACAATGAAACCCCTCGGAACTCCAATGAGTCCTTCATGCAAGCTAGACAAAGATGAAGAAGGTAAAAAGATTGATCAAAAATACTATCGAGGTATTATCGGATCCCTTCTTTATTTAACAGCAAGTAGACCAGATATTATGTTTTCAGTATGTTTATGTGCTAGATTTCAATCTGAACCTAAAGAATCACATTTAATAGCTGTTAAAAGAATTTTAAGATATCTAAATGGAACTAAAAATGTAGGTTTATGGTATTCTAGAGACTCTACATTAAACCTAATTGCATATTCGGATTCTGATTATGCTGGATGTAAATTAGATAGAAAGAGCACAAGTGGTGCATGCCATTTCTTAGGAAGTAACTTAATCACATGGTTTAGCAAAAAGCAAAATTCAGTTGCATTATCAACTACTGAAGCTGAATATGTAGCAGCTGGAAGTTGCTGTGCGCAAATCCTATGGATTAAGCGACAACTTGAAGACTATGGTATCACACTTGATAAAACACCCATAAGATGTGATAACACTAGCGCAATCAATTTAACTAAAAATCCAATTCAACACTCAAGGACAAAACACATAGAAATTAGATATCATTTTATAAGGGAACATGTAGCTAATGATGAAATTTGTTTAGATTATGTAAACACTGAAGAACAATTAGCTGACATCTTTACAAAACCTTTAAGCGAAGAAAGATTTTGTTATCTTAGAGGAGAGTTAGGAATTTGTAACCCTTTTGAATAAATTTTGAAACCTTTAAGGAAATATATCTAGAGTTCTTTCAATTTCTCAAAATCTTAAGGAAATTTTATCTAGAACTCATATCAATTTGATCTCTCAAAATCCATGATTTTTAATCATACTCAAAGATCAAATTCCGGACTCATTTCGGATTCTCTGAATCTTAATCTGTTTTTTCTCTGAAATTGTCTAGGAGCCGACTCGAGAGTATCGGAGTCGACTCGAGTTTCTGCTGAAACTCAGGAGTCGACCCCTTCTCTGAGCGAGTCGACTCGAGATCGTGTCCGTGCTCTGTGACTAGTCGGGAGCCGACTCCACACTTTGCGCGAGTCGACTCGACGTGGTCCCAGTCTGATTATTTAGGGCACGAGTCGACCCCACGGACATTTCATTCGTTTCAAATCATTCCAAACCCTCTCCAAAGCTTTCCCAAACCCTCCAAACCTCAAAAAACCTCTGATTAACCACTCCTTCAAGATCTATGGCACCCAAAACCCGTGGAGCTAGCTCTAGTGGCGCCGGTTTGAAGAGGAAGCGGACCGTTCGACGACCCGTCCGCGAGCCGTCTACGGATTCATCCTCTACCCCTTCTCCGAGTGATTCTCCTGCTCCAGCTCCACTCTTCAGGTAGATCATCTTGCCAGTAGAGTTGTCACAACAGGAAGAAAGGTTGATTTTGAATTGTTTGAGAATGAAGGCTTTATAATAGGTAGACAACTGATTGAGATGGGATTTGAGAGTATGTGTTCATTGGACTGTCCCACCTACCCTGCTCTAGTTAAGGAGTTTTACAAGAATTTGACCAGAGGAGATGATGGTTTAGTGAGCAAAGTGAGAGGCATTGGTCTGAACATCACTTCCACTATTCTATCTAGATTGTTGAATTTACCCCTGTCTGGACCATCCACCTTTGCCCCAGAAGATAGATCTCCAGCCCTCACTAGGCTATTGAACAGAAATTTTGAAGGATTTGAAGAAGTATTTGCTAGTCAATTGCCTTTGGAATTAAGATTACTTCACAACATCTGCAGCAGAATTTTGTTTCCCAAGACCGGCAGATTCGACTATGTATCTGAGAGAGATATTTTTGTTATGGATGCTGTTGTTTCTGGGAAGCCCATTAATCTACCTCGGATGATCATATGGTACATTGCAGATTGTGGTGGGAAAAAGAAATCAAGTTTGCCCTATGGCATGGTTTTAACTAAGTTATTTCAAAGCCAAGGGATTGTATTTGGTGATAGTGAGCCGAAAAAGGAACTAAGGCATACTGATTTTTACTCTTTGGCTACTATACATCGAATGGGGTTTGTTAAGAGGAATGGAAATTGGGAGAGAAAGAATGTTACAGAGGACAGAGCTATAGATGCTGAGGCCCCCAGACCTTCTGTGAGACATTCATCACCTGAGCCTCCTCAGTGCTCGTCTGTTCCAGATTCTGTTCCAGCTCCTGCTCCTGATTCTACCCCTGCTCCTGCTGTTGCTCCTGCTCAGTCTTCTACATTATCATCTGTAGCTTTTCTGATGTACAGTTAGATCAGCTTAGATCATTATTCAAATCTGAGATAAGTGAGCATGAAATAGACTGAAAAAGAATTTGATGAAAAGTTTATGAATTTAAAAGAAGCCTTATATTCACTTAGTGATCGGGTTGCATCGATTGAGTCTACTCTCAGTTCATCTACCAGCTCCTTAAGTGAAGACTTAAAGAATATCTTTGGAGAACTTAAGGATATCTGCGGTGACTCAGAGACCTATTCCCAATGCAACGCCGAGCTTCAGGATAAAATTACATCTGCTTGTACTTTTGTTGATAATAAGCTCAAAGATTATGTTAGACTTCAATGTGAAGGGATGAAGCAGATTGTTGATCACTTGAATAGAATTACTAGAAGAAACTTTTAATTTTTTATGTAATCTCTTTTTGATGTAATCAAGTTTACTTTCAATGCAATGAGCAAGTTTACATTTTCATGTACTATCATTTTGAAGTAATGAGAAAGTTTGATGCATTACTTATGTCTATTTCAATTGTAAGTATCCTTGAATACTTTGAATGATTATCCTCAATTGATAAGTTAAATAGAAAAGATAAAGAATGTTATTGATATTGAACTTCCTAACCTTTTTGTTGATTACAAAAAAGGGGGAGAGATTTTATTCAATCGTATATGCCTTCAATTCAATCAAAGTTTAATTTTGAAAGAGGGAGAGCATAAGGGGAAGAGATAAATTGAATTTCATAAAGAAAATGCTTAAGTTTCTGAATTTGAAAAATTTTGAATGATTTATAAAATTAAGGTTCATAGGGGGAGCTACCTCATTGAGGGGGAGCCTTTCCATGAACACAATAGTTGATTTTGGAATCACAAATTTTTTCAATTTTATAATGCATATACTCAATGTTTTTGTCATCATCAAAAAGGGGGAGATTGTTGAGAAATTATTGAAACATAATTGCCCCAACTTTATTGATTTTGATGATTTCCAAAAGCCATGAGTACCTTAAAGAATACAATGATTTTATCAAAAACCTTGAGCTTATTCAAATTGAAAGGAATGGACTCTCAATGGTTAAATTTAAGTTTTGAATCTTTAGAAAAAGGAGTTTCAAGCTCTATGCTTAAAAGATTTCAAAAAGGAATTTTTACACATTATAATTCAATCTATGAATTCTTGAAACATGTCTTGAATCCATGCTTAATGTCATATTTAATGTATTCAAGTCAAATTTATATTTTAAATTTATTCTGGGACAATTTCAAAGTCAATCAGAAAAATATCTGACTTTGATACGTTCCGGAGCCGACTCTAGAGTTTCAGAGTCGACTCCTGTAAGCCACAGAGTTTTCTGATTTTCTCGAGTCGACCCTTGGTTTTCAAGAGTCGACCCCTGACTCTGTGCGAGCCGACTCCTGTCTGTGCGAGCCGACTCCGCTCAAACAACAGAAACCATGTTTTTTGAGCACTTCTCGAGTCGACTCCCCATTTTCTCGAGTCGACTCCCGACTCAGGAGCCGACACTTTAGTTTTCGCGAGTCGACCCTCTAACGTTTAAAATGTTTCTACTTTTAGTAATCGACTTCGAGCCGACTCCCACAGTGCTCGAGTCGACTCCGAAATTCTGGGCGCGATTTTTAACGACACACGTCAGCCCCAACGGTAAGAATTTCAAATAACGGCTATTTTTCTTTGTCTCTAACGGATATATTTTTGCAGAATCTATAAATAGAGGAGCTCTTTTCAAATCAAAACAATCAAGAAAATCAAAAAGAGAGAAAAGAATATCTTTCAAAAGAGGGAAAAACAGAGCTTTCATAGGAAAATCTTTTAGCTCAAAAGAGTGATTCAAAAGGAGTGAAATCAAAGAGAAAGATTCGTCTGCTCCATCTCATCAATCCACAAGAGTCAAAAAAAATCCATAAGCGTTTCAAAGATCAAATCGAAGGATTTTCAAAAGGAGAAAAAGCTTCATCTCAACTCCAAAGTCTTCAACGGTCAAGAATCTTGCTGAGGCCTGATTCAACACTTCAAGAGGAGTTAAAGAGAAGAAGGAAGAAAGCCAAGGCCACTACCATCTGCAATACTATCAGGCTTTTCTAACTCTTTATTTTATACTTCATTGTATATTTGCTCAAGGGGAGCATTTCATTATCCAACACTGTTATTCTGATTGTTTTGCTGATTCAATCAGTGGATTGAATCAGTGGAGGTTGATATACCTCGTTGCAAGCCGGAGTGCTTGTGTTGGGTTAGTTGTGAGCCCGTGAAAAAACGTGTAGGGTTTTGTGCTGGTAAGCCCGAGTTAAAACCGGCTGGGTTCGTTGTGCGCCCGTGAAAACAACAAGTTTGAGTTGTGAGCTTGGAAAACAACTCGGCTGTAATCTAGAGAGATTATAGTGTGGACCCAAGTGAATCTTGGGAGTGGACGTAGGTGTTGATTGCACCGAACCACTATAAAATTATCTTGTGTTTGCCGTGCCATATTTTCTCTCTCTCTATCTCTCTTTATTTGCTTGTGTATTAATTTAAGTTAGCCTCTCACTTGCACATCTTGCTAACTAATCAACTAAAGTTAAAAAGACTTAAATTTTTAAGAACCCAATTCACCCCCCCCCCCTCTTGGTTGCCATCTGGGCCAACAGGCACAATATTTGTTATTTACCTTATGTGTAAAAGAATTAATCTATTGCTATAATGACTAATGCAAAATTATATTGTTGTCCCCTTTAATGGTTACCAGGAATTGTATAAGTCGGTCAAAAATGAGCGGGGCTCGCTCGTGGATGTATGTAAGGTTAAAAAATAGGTTGCTTAATCCAGATTTTCTGAATGGATTGGAAGAATTTATTGCATAGCCCTGCTGCATCACATCCCACTACCAGCCCTGACGCACGGACTTCCGCCTGTCTAGGCTCGATGCTCATCCTGTATTTTCCTCTACCCGATCGGTACAGACCTCTGAGAGTTCTTCTTTGATCGGTCGCACGTACTTCGATTGGATGCCGATGAGCTGTAAGTATATACTAATTGTAACTATATGTTTATGTTTTTAAGTTAATTACTTATTTTAATTAGTTTTTTTAATAGCTTTATTGAGCAGCATACTGTATCGAGCCGGATCAGCTCTATATTTTAGAGCCGTGCTGATCCCAGTGGCTACGATTGGCACCATGTATCTGCGGCCACGAGGGAGTTTTTATTTTCAGAGTTTCAGGTAAACTTTTTAAATACATTTTATAACTGATATAAAATTTTCTAATCTTAATATATTCTGAAACTAACTGTTTATTTTCAATGCAGAAAAAGTTTACGTGGGACCCTACCACCCATGATGCCATTAGGGCAGCATGGAATGCTCTTGCAGAACGCCGATACTCCGACATGCTTTATCGTTGGAGGAGTTCGGGTGACTGTCCAGGGCATGTGCCGGAGGGTATTTGGTCCAACTGGCAGCAGGCATGGCAGTCCGAGGCATGGATTAGGAGGTCCGCATCAGCCAGCATGAACCGCCGATCTGAGAAGGGCGGTCATGGCACGAGCCTCTTCTGTCACACTGCGGGTTCCATTTCTATTCAGGAGCACAAGGCGCCGTATGGTAAGAAAACATAAACAATTTAAATACTAATTTAGTCATTTACAAATACTTGCATTTATATTCTTTCTTCTGCTTTTGTAGTCCGAGCATAGGACAGAGATCCTGGTGAGTTTCGTCTATTCAGGGCGACACACACCAGGAAGGACGGTTCCTGGGTCGATACACGATCACGGGAGGTTGGGGTAAGAAATTAGCTTTATATTTATTTGTTTAATTTCTAAAATTTTATTCAGCTTTATATATTGATTCATTTATCATTGATTTTATAATTCAAAGGCACGAGTCGAGGAGCTTCAGTCTCAGGCTTCGCAGGTCGACTCCACTGATGTGGGGTCGTCCGTCGAACTCTCATCAGAGGAGAGTCCATGTGTGTTTTTGGAGGCTGTTGGTGCCCAGCAATAAGACCGTAGGGTCTATGGTTTGGGCACAAGAGCTTCCAGATATTTTTCCATCAGGGCTCCAGTTCGCATGGTTCTGGCGATATTCCTCCTGAGCAGGTAGACGACATCCGAAGATCTATCAAGGAGGAAGTTCGCCAGGAGGTTCGGAAGGAGCTTGCAGAGATAAGAGAGCAGATGTGTCAGATGCATGATTTAGTTCGTCTCATGTCGCAGGGTCTATTCCAGCCGCCTGCAGATACATGATGTATTTTTTTTTCACTACTTGATGTATTTTTTTATTTTTTCTGTTTTGTATATAAAAATTTTAAATAATTAATAAAATAAATTTTTATCTATTTTTAAAAATTTTGTAATGATTGTTTTGGTCAATTGTATTAGCAATTACATTGTATTAAGAAGTTTAATTTATATTATTTTTTTTAAATAAATAAATTAATTTACTTTAAAAATTAAAAATTAATTTACTTTATTTTTTAATAAAAAATAATTAATTAGCGACACTATTTTTCATCGCAATTAATTTTTTTAAAAAATTAAAATTATTTTATTTTAATTTTTTTAAAATAAATTAATTAATTAGCGACTCAATTGCGATAAGATTTTTCATCGTAAATATTTTTAAAAATTTATTTTTAAAGTAGCGACGCATTAGTATGCATTGCAATATTGCAACGCATTTAGGAGCATCGCAAATATTTTTAAAAAAATTAAAATTATTTTATTTTATTTTTTAAAAAATAAAATAATTAATAGTGATGCTATTTTTATCGCAATTAATTAAAAAATATTAAAAATTATTTTATTTTAATTTTTTTAAAAAATAAATTAATTAGCGACGCAATTGCGATGAGATTTTTTGTCGTAAATATTTTAAAAAATTTATTTTTAAAGTAGCGATGCATTTAGGCTACATTGTAATATTGCGACGCATTTAGGGCGTAGCAGAGAGTCGCTATTTAGAGACGCAATTGCGATAATTGAAATTGCGACGAACATTTTAGCGACGTCATTATTGCGTCGCTAATGCGTTGCTATAGCTTGTTTAGCAATGCATTAGCGACGCATTTTGGCATCACTATATTTTAATTTTCTTGTAGTGTGAGAAGTTTACATCAAAAGAATATGGTATTTGGTCTACCAGCAATGATAAGAAAGAATCTTATGAAAGATGTGCACTTGAAAAACAATATAGAGATGCATTTTCAAAAGAGCTTATTCATACAGACATGTGGACCCATGAAAACTCCTTCTCATGATGGTAACATCTACTTTTTTATTTTTATTGATGACTATTCAAGGATGACATGAATGTACTTTATGAGACTTAAATCCAAGGCATTCATTATCTTTAAAAAGTTTAAAAATCTTGTAGAAAGATAAAGTGAGCACTACATCAAGGTGCTAAGAAGTGATCGATGTGGTGAATAAAACTTCTCAAATAAATTTGAGAAGTTTTGTAAAGATGTTGGTGTGCAAAGATAATTGACTGTTCGCTATACACCAAAATAAAATAGAGTTGCTGAAAGAAAGAATCGTACTATTATTGAAATGGCCAAATCTATGCTCAAAGACAAAAGCCTTCCAAATTCTTTTTGGACGAAAGCGATGTATACGATGGTGTACTTGATGAATAGTTTCCCAATAAAAGCTTTCCAAAATATGACATCATTTGAAGCTTGGCTCGATAGAAACCTTCAGTGAAGCATTTCAAAGTCTTTGGATGTGTGTGCTATGCATATATTCCGAAGGAAAGGAGACACCAACTTGATGAAGTAAAAAATGCATTTTTGTTGGATATAGTTCTAAATCAAAAGAGTACATACTTTTTAGCTTAATAAGGTGATCATAAGAAGAGATATTCTTGTCAATGAAAAGTTGCATGGGATTTGAAGGAAAAAAAGTGGAAGAAATATTATTTCTTTTAATGAAGAAATTTATGATACTCAAAATGAAGTAAATAAGGTTGAAGATTCACCATAAATTTCTCAAAAGTAAGCCCATCACCCACCTCAAGCTCAAGTTTATCTTCAAGTTTTACTCCCATAAGAATGAAAAGCCTAAGTGACATTTATGCCACTTGTAATTTTTGCATGATTGAGCTCGAAACTTATGAAAATGCTATGCATGAAGAGATGTGAAACAAGACAATATAAGAAGAAATTGATATGATTGAGAAGAACAAAACTTGGGAGTTACTTGAGAAACCAATTGATAAGGAAGTCATTCAATTGAAGTGGATTTACAAGACAAAACACAATCTGAGTGGATCTATTCAAAGACACAAAATAAGATTGGTAGTAAAAGGACGTTGGGATTGTTTTCAACACAGAATATTTTTGGAAGAAAATCTAGGTAGAAATTATAATAAACAAAGAAGCAATAAGTTAAAATTATTTTTAGATTGCTCCTTTTCTCCACCTAATATAACGTGCTACTCCTGATTGCATATCAAAAACATGATCTGTCAATGCAAAGAAATCAAAGTTCTGACATACTAAAAAGGCATAGGCAAAAAGGAAAGAAATTCAAGAGATGCTGTCAAGCAAATTGGCTTACTCTAGAATCTAGCATTCATGCAATTTCTTAACAGAGAATTGATGCATAGATTCATCCTTTGGTCCATTCAAATTTTTTTTAGGAAGAATGTCTACAAATACTAGAACAAATGAACTAGACTACAACAATATTCTAGAATCAACATTTCAAGTTGTAATGGTCTTGCAGCACGAATTTTTTTTAAAATAAAATCTTAACTTATTACGATAAAAATAAATTTTGCCGTTATAAGTATATTTATTACGACAATTTTTTTCATCATAATATCATAATTTTTTTTTGAAAAATAAAATCTTAACTTATGTGCATCCAAAACAACCATTAAAGGGAAGTGTTAAGATGTAATGTTTATTCTTGTTAATTTCTAAGTGCTATGTTTTATTTTTGGTTTAGTATATGCTAGGCTCATATATAGTTGAACTTATGTTATTATGGTGGTTTTATGTTTTGATGTATAAACTTATAACCTCACATGTAAAAGAAACATTATGTTTAAAATATTATAGAATCAGAATTTGAAGGGTCATACAGATGAACCCTAGATCTGTTTTTTATTGAAAGAAACTCTCTCTCTCTCTCTCTATTTTTCTACCTTGATCTCTCCTCCAAAATATTTTCAGGTGGAAAACAATCCCACCGGAGTGGGGTTACTCTCCTTTGTCTCCTATTTCCTGATCTTTATAAGAGCTTCATTAAAATGTAGGTCCCGATTTTATCCCTCTAGAGCAAGAGATTCAGTTTCTTGATGTATTAAATTATCTCTTATCTTAGCATGCAGTAAATTTTTGAATCAATAGGATATTCTATCACCATATCATAAAGCTAAATAGAAAGCCGTCATTCTAAAAATAAAAAAATTAAAATCTTTATTTGATTGACTCTAATGCTCTGTTTGGATAGAAAGAAAAGTGGGAAGAAAAGAAAGTGAAAAGGAGAGAAAAGTGAGAGAAAAAAAAATTGAAGAAAAATATTTTCTCTTCTGTTTGGATGAATGTGAGGAAAAATAAGAGGAAAGAAAAGTTAATAATTTACAATGACAATAACGTTCTTATTATAAATGATTAAAAACTGCATCAGTTTTTTCTTAAAGGGTCAATATCGGAATGAAAAAAAATGAAAGAGCACTTTTAAGTTTCTCTCCGAAATTTTTTTGTTTCGAAGAAAATTTTTAAGTGGAGCCCATCACTTTTTTCTCTCTGTTTTTCCTTTCTATTTTCTTTCCTTCCTATTTTTCTCTTCATAGATATAAGAAATCTTTCACATTCCAAAAATTTTTGCTAGAATAGAAAGGATGGAGGGTCAACTCCAAGTGCTCCTTTTGTTCCGAGCAGCTGGGGGCCACTTTTCACATCTTCCATCCTATCCCTTGGCTAAGAAGCTTTGATCTCGCATCCATATTAGATTAAAACCCCGCAGTCTCATCACCTTTGATCATCTTAATTAGAAAAGAAGCTGTATCCCCAAAATTGGAATTGCTTGCTTGGGATTAACTAATATTATCAGCTTGATGGCATAGAAGGATCTTTTTTTTCCAAATCTTCTTCACCCTCGGCTCTCATTCACAAAATCCTATACTCATTGGATTATTGGGGCTGTATCTTTAGTGGAAAAGCTGTAGAAGCCCACGGGCAGCTCCAAGTCCTTGTCGCGCCTTTCTTAAATTTATTTCTGTACATTCTTCCCTATCTTGTACATAATTCTCATCAATAAATTGAGGATTTCATTGCTGTTTCCAGTCAAAAAGACTCAAGGGATTTAATTAGCACTTGAATGAACAGATACACTTTTTTCCTTTTCAGAATGAGAATCGCATTAAAAACTATTTGTGTGGATCCGTGAGCAATGGATTCACCGATCAAGTGAGAAAAAGATATCGAAGTTATTTGTTCACTTGCATCCAGTTGGTTGGGTGTGTTGCTCAATGTATCAACCAGTTCCTGTCCTGAATTCAGATCCGGTTGTCCTTTGCCAACCCAACTGCCGCTAGATACACCCTATGTCTCAATCCACCACCAAGGAAACACCTTGTTTTCCTCGACAGCAGACCTATGCAATAATATGCCTTGTTTGACTCATCTCGTGACAACTGGCTCTTGAATCCGGCAATGCCATATTAATCAGCTGGCTAGATCCTGCTGTTTGGGAAAAATGGCCGCGGGACAATTCCAACAAAGCATCAAACTACTTCTAAGCTGTCTTCAGGACAACGTTAACTGCCGCTGCTTTGCATTGTCCGTCCGGTGACCGGTCTCTTAGACGGCCAAAGGTTTCGGAGTGCCTATAAATAAATTGGTGTTCCTCGTGAAAACCATAAGAGGAGCTTGGGAATAGAAGCTACATTGCAGCAATTCCACTCTCTCCCAATGGAAGGCAGAATGGCTCAGCTTCTCACATTCTCTCTCTGGCGGCTGCTTTAGTTCTGAGAGCAGTGGATGCCAGTGTTCCGGCGGTGTTCATATTTGGGGACTCCACAGCCGATGTTGGGAACAATAACTTCTTGCCTTGTAGTCTGGCAAGGGCCAACTTCCCACCCAATAACTTCTCCCTATCACTTGAAAATCTGACACCTCGTGAGAGGAAGGTGGAATTCGAAACGGGAAGAAAACGGGGCTTCTTCCTTGTGTTCGTGTGAAATCTCGGCGGCTCTTTCTGGGTTTTGGTGTGGGATTTTGGTGGCGTCTTCTTGCTATTGGCGCGGAATCATCGTGGCTTCAAAGATCTGACAAAAAAAAAAAAAAAAAAAAAAATTCAGTGCCATCGTGCTGTCCTTCCGCGCATAGCCATCGTTCTTCTCAAGAACCTGTTGAGGAAGCCGCCGTGATTCCGCGCCACACCAGAACCCAGAAGGAGCCGCTGAGATTCCACACGAACACAAGGAAGAAGCCCCGTTTTCTTCTTCCGTTTTCGAATTCCACCTTCCTCTCACGAGGTGTCAGATTTTCAAGTGATAGGGAGAAGGTGTCAGATTTCCTTAGTTCCAAGCAATAAGGGAACGGGAGGAAAGCCTTTAAAAAAAATGTTGGCTTAAGCAATATTAGAATGAATATCAATCTTTTATTTTTATTTTTAATAAAAAATACAACTAAAGCAGTATTGAAACAGATGAAGATCTTTTTATTTCACAAGAACTATAGGATTTAGTAGAGCCCGTTAATTCAACAAATCATCAAAAAACGCAACTGAAGGACTACAAAAACAAGGATGCCAAAGCCCTATTTTTCATCCAACAAGCTATGTCTGAAAAACTTTTTCTTAGAATTATTAGAGCCACCAAATCAAAGAAGGCATAGAACATCTTGCAGGAAGAATTTCAAGTCAATATAAAGGTGAGAGCTATCAAACTTCAAACTCTAAGAAGAGAGTTAGATAATTTGAGAATACAAAAAAATAAAAAATTGAAGGATTATTTCTCTAAAATTATGGAGACTGTTAATCAAAAAAAGAGTTATGGTGAAATCATCACCGAGCAAAGAATATGCGAGAAAATTTTGGCTAGCTTATCTCCAAAATTTGACACAAAGTTACAATTATTGAAGAATCTAAAGATCTTTCTGAATTAAGTGTTCATGAATTGATGGGATCTCTTAAAGCTCATGAGCAAAGATTGTTTAGGCATAAAGAATCATCAAGTGAAAGTACTTTTCAATCTAAACTCAAAGTGGTTGATAAAAATTCTCAAAAAGAATCATCTAGTCATGCTCTAGTCAAAAGAAAGTCATTCAGAGGTGAAAACTAGAGTAGAGAAGAGGAAGAAATATGTAAGGAAGAGGTAGAGAAATGCAAAGAATAATTTTCTAAGAATGCAATACGATGAGAGCACTCAATAAAGGTGCAACATATGTAAAAGGTCTTCTCATGTTGAAAAAGATTGCTGGTTTAAAGGGAAATCCTAATGTTGTAATTGTAAAAAGTTTGGACATATTCAGAAAGATTGCAAGTACAAAGCAAGTGAGCAAGCATACCTTTCAGAAGAAAATGAAGGTCAACAAAGCACACTATATGCATGTCAAACTGCAGAAGAGCAAAGGAATAATGTGTGATATCTTGATAGTTGGTGCAACAATAACATGACTGATGATAAATCTATTTTTGTGGACATTGATAGTTCTTCAATTTCACAAGTGAAGATGAAAAATGGTATTCTAGTCCAAGCAAGAGGCAAAGGCACAATTACAATCAATACCAAGAAAGGAAGAAAATTCATCCATGATGTTTTACTTGTTCCAGATTTGAAGCAAAATATCTTGAGTGTTGGATAATTGATTGAGCATGGGTACACGGTACACTTTGAAGATAATGTTTGCAAGTCATATAACAAAGGAATGAAAAAGCAACTTATGACAAATATCAAGATGGAGAAAAATAAAAGTTTTTCTCTTATTTTGCACTATGCAAAGGATGTTGCATGGAAGATGAAAGTAAATGATGAGTCATGGTTATAGCACAAAAGGTTTGGGCACTTAAACTTTCAAAGCTTGTAAAGTTTACATCAAAAGAATATGGTGTATGGTCTACCAGCAATACATGACAAGAAAGAACCCTGTGAAGGATGTGCACTTGAAAAACAACATAGAGAGGTATTTTCAAAAGAGCATGTGTGGAGAGCCAAAGCACCATTGGAGCTTATTCATACTGACATATGTGGACCTATGAAAACTCCTTCTCATGCAGGTAACATCTATTTTATTATTTTTATTGATGATTATTCAAGGATGACATGAGTGTATTTTACGAGACATAAATCAAAGGCATTTTTATCTTCAAGAAGTTTAAAAATCTTGTGAAAAGATAAAGTGGGCATTATATCAAGGTGTTGAGAAGTGATAGAGGTGATGAATATAATTCAAATGAATTTGAGAAGTTTTGTGAAGATGATGGTGTACAAAGATAATTGACTGTTGGCTATGCACCAGAGCAAAATAGAGTTGCAAAAAGAAAGAATCGTACTATTGTTAAGATGTCTAGATCTATGCTCAAAGACAAAGGCCTTCCAAATTCTTATTAGGCAGAAGCGTGAATACAGAGTGTATCTGTTGAATAGATGTCCAACAAAAGCTCTTCATAATATGATACCATTTGAAGCCTGGTCTGATAGAAAGCCTTTAGTAAAGCATTTTAAAATCTTTGGATGTGTATGCTATGCACATATTCCAAAGGAAATAAGACATAAATTTGATGAAGTAAATGAAAAATGCATCTTTGTTGGATACAGTTCTAAATCAAAAGGGTACAGACTTTTCAGCTTGAAGCAAAATAAAGTGATCATAAGAAGAGATGTTATTTTTAATGAGAAAGTTGCTTGGGATTGGAAGAAAAAAAAAGTTTTGAAAAATATTAGGAAGAAATTCATGAAGCTCAAAATAAAGAAAATAAGGTTGAAGGTTCATCACAAACTTCTCCAAGTATAAGTCTATTTTTAATTTAAGTTCAAGTCCATCTTCAAGTTCTACTCCTATAAAAATAAAAAGATTAAGTGACATTTATACTTCTTATAATTTCTGCATGATTGAGCTTGAAACTTATGAAAATGCTATGCATGAAGAAGTATGGAATAAGGCAATGCAAGAAGAAATCAATATGATTGAGAAGAATAAAACTTAGGAATTAGTGAAGAAACCAAGTGCTAAGAAAGTCATTGGCTTGAAGTGGATCTACAAAACAAAACACAATCCAGATGGCACCATTCGAAGACACAAAGCAAGATTGGTAGCAAAGGAATACTCTCAATTGCCTAGTATTGATTATCAAAAAACTTTTGCATCTATTGCTAGACATGATATAATTAGAACTTTTTTATAGCAGCACATAAAAGTTGGAAACTACACCAACTAGATGTGAAGTCAGCATTCTTGAATGGAGTATTGGAAGAAGAAATTTATGTTGAACAACTTCAAGGCTTCATCATCAAAGGTCAAGAAATAAGGTATACAAGTTAAAGAAAGCATTATATGGGCTGAAGCAAGCATACAGAGCATAGTACTTTCAAATTGACACATACTTCAATGAAAAAGATTTCTTAAGAAGACTAAGTGAAGCAACACTTTATGTGAAGAAGCAATGTATCATATCTTGGGCATCAAGAAGCAAGATACAGTTGTATTATCATCTTCTAAAGCAAAATATGTTTCAACAACTTTAGCAGCACAACAAATAATTTGGTTTAGAAGAATACTTGAAGATATGGTTGAGAAGCAAGAAGAAGCTACTAATATGCTATATGACAATAAATCTACTATTTCTATGATAAAAAATCCTATAAATCACAGCCACACCAAGCACATAAAAATCAAGTACCATTTCATAAGAGATATGGTAGAAGAAAAAGAAATTAAAGTCAAGTATGTAAAGACTCAAGACCAAATTGTAGACATCTTCACCAAGGCACTATCCGAGAAGAAATTTATTCACTTTAGAGATTTCATGAGTATCCAAGAACAACCATTAAAGGGGAGTGTTAAAATATAATAGTTGTTAGTTATTTTTTTTTATTTTAGTCTTTGTTGAGCTTTTACATAATGAGCTTATTTTATTATGCTTTGGTGTAGTAGCCTCAGATGGATAAGATCATAAGAGGCATTATATTTATCCGTAGAAAAAAACAATATTTATATGGTGACGTGTTTAATGAAATAAAAGATCTATTTTTCTTCTTGAGAAAGAACCTTTCTTTATCCTGATTTTTTTTCAAAAATAATCTATGTTAAAATAATCCCAACAAAAATTGGCCATTGGCAGGGGTGGTAGGTCTTTGCACACCATTGATTGGGGAACTACCTATGGCACCAAAAACCTTGGAGGCCTGGGACTGTCCTTACTCCAGAAGTGGTGGGCTGTTTTGCTAAGCACAGTGGCTATCAGGCCAATGTACTCAGGTCCAAATACCGCTTCCAATCTGATTGGTACTCTTACAAGCCTATGAGGACTTGCTCTCCAATCCATCTATCAGTCAGCTAGTGTTGGAAACTTCATTGGGTCTATAGGGATGGATGCTCAATTGCCATATCTACTGAACCATGGTTTTTTCTACCTTAATTACCACTAAATCATAGACCTCTTGAACATGATATAGTAGTAGAGCTGTCAACTGTAAATAAGCTCAAATCAATATCTGGTGAATGGCTTTGCACAAGCCCTTGTTAATTAATGAGATCTGTGCTACACATTCTGGAGGCATTAGGCATGCTGGTATCCTACATTGGGGTCCTAAATTCAGCCCAAAAATCAGGTAAAATAAGTGTATTAGTCTCTAATCACCGACTCGGAGACTCGAACATATTCTACATTTTTCAAGACTTTGGAAGCTGCCAGCACACAATAGAGCTCTCTTTTTCATCTGGAAACTATATCATGGTTCCCTTGCCATTTCACTACTATTGGCTACTAGAATCTAGCCTTTACACCTAACTTGCAATCGTTGTGATGCTAATGATGAGAGCTTAAACCATCTCTTCTTCGCATGTCAATCATCACAGGAACTATGGGTTGGAATCCCAAAATTTCAACAGGTTAGATCCCTAAGCCAAGCATTCTCAATGCTTTTGGAATCTCCCAATTCATCTCAGCAACTATTCTTATATTCATTTTGATCTATTTGCTATGGTTAACCTAAAAAAGCAGGAATGAAAGTCTGTTCCATTATAAACTGTTCCATCCTTTCAGCATCATCGGGCATGCCTTTCATTTATCGTTGGAGCTCATAAATGCCATCAATATATCCGCTATGAGGACTTTCTGACATCTGAGGTAGCGGCAGTCCTCAACCATCCAGAACCTATCTTCAACAAATCATTTCCGATGCAGTTTAAAAGAGTAAGAATACAAAAAAATTTTGACTTTTAAAAAACTTTTACGATGAGTATCCTTAAAAAAGAGTCTTATTTTCATCTTAATTTCTTTAGGAACTTATCTTATCCTCCTCTTTTTTTTTTTTTTTTGGTACGATGATCCATACCATCTTAGGTCGCGATAGACCCATTATATCTGAAACTAATAACTGGGATAAAATCAAAGGGCAGTGGTCTTTCGGTCTCCATCTCCAATAACCAGAGTGAGATGACACCCTGACCGCAATCCAGTCCGTAACAGCATTGGCCTCATGATAGACATGGCGGATCAGGATGTTGGAAGCTTCCAAGATCATAGATCAGATGTCACATAATAAAGGAATATAAAGCAAGTAGAAACTATACTATCGTCGGATCCATCGAATAATAATAATGAAATTTCCTTCAATGATGAGGTCATGGACGGGTCCGAATGGCGAAGGAACTTATCTTATCCTTTTAGAAGACATTTTTTTTTAGGAATCTTATTTTGTTAATGTTAAATTAATTTATGATTCTAGTATTTCAACTATAATTGGATTCTTATTAGACTAGTTTTGTTCCATAACTACTAAACCTCTAAACCATCAAATGAATGAATACTAAATTGAATTACAAGAGGTTTTTTTTTTTTTTAACTTGGAGTAATTTCTTACTTAAGCCGTGCCAGGTCATAATTTTCACAAGATGATCGAAGATATTGAATTGAATACCCTAAAAAAAGCTAGTACGAGACCAGTAGTAGTTATCCTGTATCAAATTTGGTGTTCCTCCCAGATCCACTTGCATCATATTTGGTATCACAACTCAATTCGCATACATTAGATTTTGGTGTCAAAGCCTAATCTGTCCGTATAAATTTTAGTATAAAAGTTTGATTCGCTTGCATTACTTTTTGTATCAATGTCAAATCTGATAATCACCTATTTTTCTTCTATTCACTTTCATCCTTAAAAGCCTTTAAAAAAAAATCTACATCCATAATTTTTTTCCCTTCTTTATAAATACTTACATGCTTTCTTTTTTATTGCCTTATTGATAAATTAATTAGGGGTTTCTAATATCTCTTTCTAATTACTTGTCAAAAGAAAAAAAAAAGGAAAAAAAGAAAAAAAAAGGAAAGAGCGAGTTTTTTTTTTTTGCGAGGTGGTGAGGGAGAGAGAGAGAGAGAGAGAGAGAGAGAGAGAGAGAATTAAAAAAATGGAAAAAGAAATTTTTTTTAAAAAAAATGTGTTTTGAAAAAAGTGACAAAAGAAAAAAAATTAAAAAGGGGAGGAAATGAAGGGCATTCGTCTTCCCCTTCATTCGTTCTTCTTCTTTTCTAGTGGCCGAACTTGTGGCCCGAGCACATCTCTGGCTAAGCTGCCGACGTCTGAACCCCGAGCATTCTGATGAGAACCATCCCTTCAACCTCTCTCCCTAAAGGTAGTGTTTAAATAGAAAATAAGAGGAGATATTCAGAGAATATCTTCTTTTATTCCCAAAAATCATAACTATAAAGGATAGCTGGGAATAAAGTTAATCAGATGGATAATCCATGGTTAACTATGGTACCATGGTTTCATAACTATAAAGGATAGCTGGGAATAAAGTTAACCAGAGGGATAATCCATGGGTTATCTCCTCAATTTATTTCCTAGAAAATGCAGGAATAGCTGGTTATCCCTCTAAATAAAAGTAAAAAAAAAAAGTTATCCTATGGATTTATCTTTTTGCATTAGATATGATAAATGGGATAGCCAAGAGATATCCCTAGGGATAGCTAGGGGAGAGACTATATTCCGTACACTTATCCATGGATAATATTTTTTTCTATCAAACATTACCTAAGGGATCAATGGTCAAAACATATGCCCACCCAAGCCGGCACCAAACCCATCGGCTAGTGACCACATGCTTACGATCATCTAGACCAATGTTTTGAAAACCGGACCGGACCGATCAACCGATCCAATCGGGAACCGATTATCAGTTTGATCCAATTTTATTATTAAAGTTGATTTTTATATGATTAATAAAAATCAAAAAACTTATTGAACTGGTTAAATTTCAACGGATCCAACTAGATTTTTAGATTTTTATTTAAATTATATTTAAATTTTATTATTTTATATTATTAAATTAAAATTTAATTATAATATTATTTGATACGATCAAATCAATTCATTCAATCAAATTAATTAGCCTGCGATCTAAATGTTAAATCGATTTGTTGGCCAATCCAATTTTTAAAACATTGGTCCAGACCATTGACTTCTTCACAGTCGCCTCAGCCCATCTTCCACCAACAAAAGAGGCCTGCGACCGTCACCGCACGAAGCAGGGGAAGTGTCACATAATGCTCAGTCGTTGGACCACTGCTTCTGCCCCCACTTTGCCTCCACGGACCTCCCTCAATGCCGGTCGCCATCCACCCGTGGCCCCGAGGCATCCACGATAGGGCCTCGAACATGACTGACTCTGTACGTCATCGGCTGCTCATTTGGGAGCCGGCCACATGGCCGTAATGACCACCTCCTTCCGCCGTGATCCCCTGCAGTACGGTCTGAAACAGGGACCCCACCCCCGGAGCCAGCCCATCGCCAGCCGCGTCCCCTTTCTCCATCCACGCTGCATTAATTGCCAAGCATGAAGACGAGCTCCACTCCACCCACTTGAGTCTGCCCTTCCCTCTGTCTCTGGTAATCAAAAATTAGGCAACAAGCACACTCCGTTTTTCTGCCTAATTTCAAATGAAGAAGATGCAGGGAAAAGGCCTAGAATAATTCCAGAATAAGTCCAGAATAGGGCCGGAAGAAGTCCAGAATAAGTCTGGAATAAGTTCAAAATATCGCTTGAGTAATACTGGAATAAGGGAATAACTATCCTAATTTTATTCTAATACGAAAATTTCGTCACTAGAGAGGCTTTTTCTATATTTAGGAGGTTTTTTCCTAAGCTAATAATTACAGTCCTCACCGAAAGAGGTTGTTAATGCACCAAAATTAGTACACATTCTTATATTTCATACTTTATATGCGTTATCTTTATCAACATAAAAGATTGTATTACTTGGATAGGGCAATAATTTGATCGATTAAATAGTATATAATTTTAATATATAATAAAATTTATATATCAATTATATATTTTTTTGATTTTATATTTTTATTTATCAAATATTTATTTATCAAAACAAGATAGTAAAAACATGTTTAAAATTTAATTCAAACTTTAGATTAGCATTTGAAGTCAGATATTTAAATTATAATAACTTTTGGAGTTAAGCGTAGTTTAACATTATTGCAAGTGCTTTTGTTGCTTTGAGCAGGGCTTTAAATAAAAAAATTAGAAAAATATGTTTACTATTTGATGACTACATTTCTAAAGTGTTGTGAAACTTTAATATTTACTTTGAACTCAACTTTAGTATTAAAAAATAAAAATAAGGGATGTTACACAATTAATCTTTTAATTATATAATTATTTATATTATCAAAAATTTCTACCATAAAGTGTTCTTAATTTATAATTTACTTCAATATTTTTAATTTAAAACATAAAATTATATTTTATTTTAGATATATATTATAATGATATTATTATATTATGTTATGCTATATTATAGTATTATGCTGCATGCCATTGCATTACATTGTGTTATATCATATTATGTTATTAAGGATCAGCATTAGTATTTCTGTCTCTATTGAATTTTCATTAAAATAAAAACATGTTCAATTTGAAAATAGAGCTTTTGATCAAAAATTATAAATAGAGTTTTTAAGTCAACTTTTTTAAAATTTTTAGAGAAGATTAAAAAGTTATTTAAAAACTCCTATCATACATCTCAAAAGGAAAAAATGATTGGGAAAAAGGGTTTTTTAACTCTTTAATTTTTTTTTTTTGATCTCCAACTGCAGTATCAAGCAAGCTTTTGTATGGCCTATGCGGTCGCTAATGGGTTAGTGCAAGGTCATCTTATGAAATCAAGAAAAAGACTTACGTGCAGTAAGTGTGTATCAGGTGTGAAGATTGATCATGCACATATTGCCATGTATATCAAAATTTAATGAGCTTGCTGCATCGAAGGATGGTACAACAAGACTTTTTCATAAAATCAAAGTCTCATCATCTACAACGTTCTATCAAGCCGTGGTGGACTAGGCCTAACTGGTTGAGCTTGAAAAGAAAGGTAAATAAATATTAAAGTAAAAAAAGTAAGTCAAATAATGATATAGACAGGTTAAAATTCTTTTTTATTTGAAAGTTTCATATATATATATACACATAAGAATTTTTATTCTATTTTTATTTGATTAAATAAAGAAAAATAAAGCATAATAAATACACTTAAAAACAAATTTTCATTATATTTTTATTTTATTTTAAAATATAAAAATAAAAATGAAAGAAAAAAATCATATATAAAGCCATTGCAAAAAATGATATAATAACTCATATTTACATAAACTAATATATCTTCAATTATATGTTGGTTTGTTGCATGAGAGTTCTACAGAGATAAAGAGATAGATAAGGATATATATATACATAGGTGAAATTTTTTTGAAAGAAAGAAGAAATATTATGAAAATAAAGAACTTTTAATCATGGGATAAGTTTTGTTGACCTCATATTAATTTTGATGAAACACAAAATAATTAAGTATTATACTAATATCATCTCTATCAAGTTTAATCTATTTCAGATTACTCATCATGAAATCATACACTTCCTTTAACCCAAGGTATATTGTGATTTAAAATGAAAGGTACTACAAGTATTGTATAAATATGCTTGTAGTGATTATAATTTTCTTTAATAAACTTAAGTTTTACAGTCATAGGACATTTTTTATATATGTTTCATGTTTGAATGGTTCATTTGATAAAATGACTTTCAAGTTTAATTATATTTGCATTGTCTTAAATTGGATTTAATTATCTTACAAGTTCTTATTTATAACTCTATAAATCAATACCAAATTTTTCCTTGAACTATCTATCTTCGATTTGCCTTCGGATGGATGCTTGTTGCTTGAATCTTGGTTTGCCGGTCTTTGAATTGGATTACCAGATTCTATTGCCTTCGGTTTGCCTTCAGTTGGATCCCTGTTGCTTGAATCTTGGGTTACCAATCTTTGATTTGGAACACCAGATTCTGTTGCCTTCGGTTTGCCTTTCGATGTGACTCCCTGTTAATTATTGTTGGCTTGCTGATTTTCATATTGGTTTGTCATTTTGTGTTGCCGTTGGGTGTGGCTTCCTGCTTCAACTTTTGGCATGCTAATTTTCCAAGCCTTTCTGTTTGGCTCCCTATGCTTCAACTCTTGGCATGCTAATTGATGGTTTGGCATACTAATTTTTTAAGACTTTCTGTTAGCTCCATGTGCTTCAACTTTTGGCATGCTAATTGGGATGTTTGGCTTGCCGATTTCCTTGGTTCTTCGGCTGGTGGCTTTTGGGATCAAAAGTTGGAATTCCAACTTTTTCATCTGTCTTGCTGGACTTTAAAAGTAGGTTGTCGGTTTTATGAACTAGCATGCTACTTTTTCATGGCTTGCCAATTTATGAATTTTGGGATGCTATTCATGTACGGAATTTAGATGTTTTCTTGGCTGTTAATGTTTCGAACTTCATTCCACCGTTTCTATTTATTGAGGAGATAATGTTGCTGGTGCTCTTACTCTTTCTCTTCTCTATTTCACAACATTCATGTAACGGTTATATTTTTTCTTTTCTTGGAATAAATAGAGATGTTGAATAGTGTTTCAATAGTAATTGTGAGAAAAGAAAAAGAAGAAAAATATCCGTAAAAAATATTGTGAGAAAAATCATTTGAAAAAGAGATTTGTTAGAGGTATATTGAAATATTGCTTTGATTGTTTTGAAGTCATCGGAGTTCATTTATTACTGATTCTTGAAGTGGTGTTAAGCTCCATCTACCCTCTTTGAAGAGCATTCAAAGCTTCCTTAAAGGCTTCTCTTATGCTATTGCGTCATTAAAGAAAGAAGCTACTTTGGGTTGAGCTCTTCAAGTTGCTAAATATATCTTGCTGATTGTTTGCTCATTTATTAGGAGCATTTTATATTAAATATTTATATTTGTGATTTGATTTGTTTCACAGTTGTAGAACCTGATTGGATAGAGGTCTATTCAGAAGTGTTTTTGTAAGGCTTACTTGTGCTCAGAAACAAGTTTGCTAGCCAGGTTGGTAAGTGGTGATTAGTGGAATACTCAAGGTATTCTTGAGGTATGGATGTAGGTGCATGGCTGGCACCAAACCACTATAAATATTGTGTGTTTGACTGTGATATTTTCTCTGTGATCATTTGCTTATTAGACTCACTTCACTACATAATATTTATTTGTAAAAGAAATATAAGTGCACAGACTTGATAGTAGTTTAAATTTTTAAGAAACCCAATTTATCTTTTCCTTTTGTATTGCTACATCTCGGTAATAAATTTTAAATTAAAAATAAAAAACTTTATGCATCATACATGATGCTCAAAAAGCTTTTTAAATTTTAATAATATGTATGAATAAATTTTTAAGAAAGCATATTCATGTTAATCCATGCAGTTGGAGAAATATTTAGAAAAGTTGAGTTAATTTGAGTTGATTTGTACAGATAAATTAGAAGTAAAAAAAATAATGAGCTATTTTTTTTTAACTTCTGAGGAAAAGTTTTTGTTTACCACCGTGCGCATATACAACTGCATATATTATTTTTAAAAAATAATTTTTAATTATTGTATGCATGCTTATGCATGGCGATGGATCATCGTGCATGCGCATTTCTGTACCGCGAAGATTTTCAACTTTTGATTTGAAAGGGTTAAGGTAGCGTTCATATAAAATATTATTTATGGATAAGTATATGAAATAGAGTTTATTCCCTGACTATCTCTAGGGATATTTTTTGACTATCCTATTGATCATATCAAATGCAAAAAAGTAAATCTATAAGATAATTTTTTTTACTCTTATTTGAAGGGATAACCAGTTATTTCTGTATTTTCTAAAAATAAATTAAAAGAATAACCCATGATTAACCATTGTTAACCATGGATTATCCTTTTGATTAACTTTACTCCCAGCTATCCTTTAAGTAGTGTTTGATAGAAAAAAATATTATCCATGGATAAGTGTACGGAATAGAGTTTATCCTCTAGCTATTTCTAGGGATATCCCTTGGCTATCCTATTAATCATATCAAATGCAAAAAGGTAAATTCATAGGATAACTTTTTTTACTTTTATTTGAGGGATAACCATCTATTTCTGCATTTTCTAGAAAATAAATTGAGGGAATAACCTATGATTAACTTTATTTCCAGCTATCCCTTAGGCTGTTTGATATCTCCCTTATCCCCAAATGCTATAGCTAGAGGGGATAGGTCTGAAATTGTTTAACTAGAGGGGATAACTCATGTTTAACCATGAGTTATCCCTTGAACTTATTCCCTAGAAAATCCAGGAACAACTAAAGTTATCCTTTCATGGCAGACTTGTAATTTTAAAAAGGTACTTCTTCCCTCAGTTATCCCCTGAATAAATGTTATCCTATACATTTATCCAGATATAGCTTTTAGGAAATCAAATAGTACCTTATGATTTTTAAAAATAAAAAAAATATTCTTAAATATTCTTTTCTTTTTTATTTTAAATATAATTTTATAATTATAATTTTTTAAAATATAAAAAATTTAAATATTTTCTCTTATTCCTTGTTTCAAACGTTATAACTTGAAAAGCCAGCGTTGTTGGAGGATTTGGGAAAAAGTTAGAACTTAAAAAGCCAGCGTTGTTGGGGGATTTGGGAACGTTGGAACCTCCCAGATTCTCTTTAGTTTGATTGTAATTGAGAGAAAAATAATATATATATATTATTACTAGAGTGCTGTCCTCGCTGTCATCCGAATGTGATGATGTGCCACGCTTTCTGAACGCGTGATGATTCTGTTTTCAATTTTCTTAAAAAAGAAAAAGAAAAGAAAAACGCGTGATGATTCCGCAAGATAAGAAGTTGCTCAGGAAAGCAGGACGTCAGAACTCGGGTGACAACGACGCCATGATCTTCTGGCGACGCGGTGGGTCCGACCACCTCCAGAGCTGCTTTCCTTTTCCCCGGCTTTAGCTCGGCTACTGCCATCTTTCCTCCAAAGAAGAGCACGGTGGCCCATCAAAAAGCCAACGCATACGACCTTAAAGTTTTTTTTCCCATAAATAAACATAGAAAGATCTTCTTAATAATGCTAACAAAAAAAAAATAAATTTAAATTAATATAAATAAAAATAATTAAAAAATAATTATTTATAATTAAATATTAATTAGTTTTAAATAAAGCACCACAAAGAAATAGATTCATATATTCAATCCTTTGAATTGAAAAAAATAGATTTAGATGAGTTAAATTGGATAAAATATAATTTAACTTAGCTCATCTAAGTTTTTTTTAAACTATATTTAAATTATAAATAACTATATATTTTTTAATTATTTTTATTTATTTTTTTATCTTTATTTTTATTCTGTATTGTTAAAAAATTATTATTTTTATTTAAAAAATATAAAATTTTGTTGTATATTTAAATTATCGTAATTATTTTTTATTTTTATTCAATTAAATTATTTTTATCATTTTTTATATATTATTTTTAATTTTATCTTTTAAAATTTTACTATATATATCCATTTAACATGCATATATTTTTGTTACATTTAATTTTTTATATATTATTTTAATATTATTTAATACTTAATTTAAATAAGTTATATTAAATAATATATATAAATAAAAAAATGTTTTTTTTGCAAATGAGTATCCTGGATCAGAACATTCGTTACAAATTTTTTAATAGACTTTATGTTCATTACTTTTAACCAATCCAATAATATTTAAATTCCCTTTCAAGGTTGACTCGTGAATGACCCCGAACGGTCGGCGTTATACCGTGGAGCCGAGACCATTCACGCGGCCCAAGCGTGTGAGCACGGACGTCAACGAATCCTATCAAATTAATTAGGAGATATTTTTAAAAATAAACTCGATTTGATATGGTTTCTTAAAAAAATTAATTTAATTTTTATTTATGAATTTACATGTATTCACTTTAAAAATTGATTTATATAGATCAATAAAAACTCACGTAACACAATTATTTTTATAGTATTTTAATTTTAATTATAATATAAATAAAAAAATCGTAAATATATACATTTAGTTCAGTTCGAATTATATTATTTTTAAAAAATTTAAACTAAAATCAAACTAATTTTTTAGTATTAAAATTTTTGAAATCAAAATCAAAGCAAAACAATAAAAAAAAATCTAATCAAAATTTTTGAACTTTTTTTTTTCGTTGTGATTATGTGATTAAAAAACAATATGCGATGCCCGATGTTTATGAAAGAATGAATTGCTAATTAACCAATGAAATACCAGACTTACAATTTAATAAAAAAATAAAAAAAAATTATATATGGCAACATATAACGTATTTCTTTATTTTTCATCAATAACATCCAATTTCTTCTCTTCGTTAACTACACTGAAGATATAGACAAATCTTAGAGCACCTTCTTGCTATATCATTGCAAAAAATGGTAAACAAAATCTAACCACATGGGCTTCTACAAGCTTGAATTTTTATGGCTATGCTTGCAAACATCGATCGTTATATCTTATATTACATTTGAATGATAACAATATATTATCAAAGTTAATGATGAATAATAAATTAATTAACTTATTTCATGTGGATTCTTTCCTAAGTTCAGTGGTTTTAAAATTAAATAAAATAATATAACATTAGCATTTTTTAGAAAAAAAAAAGCATTAAGATCTCGTTCGGTTCGGTGTCGAAATTAGAATTAGAATCAAAATTAAAATCATTCATTTTCTCTATTTTTGGTTTCGTATAAATTTAATTAAAATCTAATTTTTTTAACATTTATTATATAAATAAATAAATTAATAAATTAATAAATAAAAGAACAACATAATAAGCCAAATTCAGGTATCGAAGCGAGAAAAAGAAAAAAAAAAAAGAAAACAATTTTCTATTCTTTTAATATATGACTTAATATATGCTCAATAAGAGGATTATTTAATTTTTAACTTTATCTTAAAAAATAGTAAAAATAAAAATTAGTGATTTTGATATTCAGTTTCATTCTCGCAAACCAAACCGTCGTCGATAAGCGTGGTTGGTAGAATTAAAAAAATAACTAACATAAATTACGTTAAATCTTGCTTAACGAACGACACCCGTCAAACAAAATCCACTATTTTAAACAAAGAGTTCTCAAAAGAAAGCGTCTTCGAGCACTATCGGAATGATTATTGATTAGAAGGCAACTAAGAGCCTACGGGCACGTTAAGAAATGATAGCACCCAAGCCTCGTTAAAAGGCGGAGCGAGAGCATCATGGCTCTCAAGGAAGCAGCGGCCATGGGATCCGTAAGCCGGAGAGTTTTTCCCCTCTCTCCTCTTCCCTTTCTCTTGCTCGATCTCTTGCTTTCTACCGCCGTCGTTGTCGGTGGCGCTGAAGCTGCCAAGGTTCCGGCCATCTATGTGTTCGGCGACTCCACCGCCGACGTCGGCAACAACAACTACTTGCCGGGGAGCAGGGCCAAGGCCAACTTCCCCCACAACGGCATCGACTTCCCCTTCTCTAAGCCCACCGGCAGGTTCAGCAACGGCTATAACGGCGTCGACTTCTTGGGTAACTTCTGCTCTTAACTTTGATCCAACTTTAAGGACCTTGGGGCCTGTTTGGTATTGGTTTTGTTTCTTCCCCCAATCTACAAATTAGTGAAACACCATATGGAGATTGATGTTGAAGATATCATTTGCAGTAAATCTTTGCTCAGAAATTTTCTTGCACCAAAAAAAGCTCAAAACAATTTTACAAACAACTTATTTGAAAAGAAACAGCGTTTCATCATGCATGATATTTAGTCTAGTTCATTTTACTTGATGTCTGATACTGTTGACTGTAGGATTTTTTTTTTTTCACCCTGTTTTAATTTAATAAAAATTGTTGGAAAGATCAATCAGTATCTTTCTTTTGTATAGTCATGGAAGTTTCCAAGCTTTAGAGAAGAAAGTGGAGGATTGTAGAGGGATTTGCAATTGGAGAAATGGGAGCTGTTAACGAAAGGCTTAAGAATTTCCAGTTCTTCTCCGCTGCCACCATACATGCGACATTATGCATCAAATCTGCCATTGGTTAAATGATTTGATTGATCAAGGCTAGAAAAAATTCACTGTAAATCATCATAATTTGGAGAACTGGTTTCAACATGGTAAATGTCTGAAACTGTAAAGGTGGTCAAAAAGACGTGGCAATCTCTACACAGAATCTTTTCATTCAGTAAAGCCTAGAGGAGCCCTACAAGCAGGGACTGCTACAGTTAAGACAGATCTGGAAGGCCAGTGACCAACTGTGGCAAAAATTGACGTGGTACAGCCAACCCTGATTTGCTTAGGAGATTTTGGGTCTAGATTGGTTTTGAACTCTTGAGTCAGACATTTTTACCCTGATTTTGTGTGGTTCTTGGGCCTGATATTTGAATTGACACAGATATTCAGGATAGGGCTTCATTTAGGCCAAGTTGGGTTGGATTAGGACAGATTATGATTGTGGTGTAAGGTTTTCAAAATTAGCTGGTTTGATTTAATTTTAGTTGCTTTGGGCTTGTTTGGCATATTGTTGTTTTTGTACTTTTGTTTCTGTACAAATGATTCAACTATTCCTTGCTTTTATTTTACTATACATGCAGATGAAATTTGCACGCTTACGAAACCTCCACTGTTCCTTGCTTTTATTTTACTCTTTTTTGGCAGCAATGGATCCTTGTTACCAAAAACTAGGCAAATTTTACAAACTATTTCAAAAGGAAAAGTGTTTCACCATACATGATGTTCAGTCTACATTTTTCTCTTGGATTTTTAAAACAGAAAAAGAAGGCGAAAGCAATACTAAATCTGCTGTTAGTTTACCTTTGAGAAGCATGGGGGTTGGTTTGTTTTGGTTCCATACGGGGTTGGGTCATGTGTAATGTAGTTGGTTGTTTGAGAGGTTGGCGTTTTATATATATGAAATTGGCTAAAAAGCTGGATCTTGACATTCACATTAATGTTGTCTGATGTTGTATTGCTGTTCCTCTGTATTTATGTTTGGTTAATGTTTACTAACAATAATGTGACAATTTTAATGGAGCATTTTGTAGGGCAAAACTACTTTAAATCATGGTGACCACAATCCCAGCGTTGGATTATCATGTCATGGATCTAGTCAAGATACTTGATTTCAAGAAAAAAAAAAGAACATTGAAAATGGATACTGAAAGTTGTGCTCTTCAAAATTAAAATGGCATGATTAGACCTTGGATGTGGTAGATCTTGCTCTTGAACTCTATCTAGAGCTATCCAAAGTGGCGTAGCTAGTACTTAATAGGCCTAAGGATCTTCTTAGATTTGGGCTCCCTTGGTTTGGCATACTTAGCTCCTGCTAAAGCAAAACTAAAGGTGTGGAAACTCCTGCCCCTTTTCTTAACTGGACCATTTCACCTTATTTATTAGTCAATATTTTCAATTGCATGATAAAGACTAATTTCTCTCTTCAAGTTTCTATGACCTTTCTTTTCATAATGTAGTCCTTAATGCTTTATTTTCCTCTACCTATAGGTGATGCAGGATGAAAATACCCTACCATGAAACTTGTGTGGAGGATAATCAAGTAGTCCAAAAGCACCTAGCACAACCTGCATAGAGCCTTGAGTGATGGTTAAGCATGATTATATGGTGGCATCTCACTTAGAGGTGCCCAAAGAGCTAAAATTTTGCAGTGGTAGGATGTGTAGTAGGTATGGAACTTCAAAGCTTCTCCAACAATAGCAAAGACAAAACATTGGGTGGGACTCCTCCCATCATCTCCAGCATTGAGCTAGCTTTCCAACACCATTTGAATTATCTTAATTACAGGTTGGACAAAGAAGTCATGTTTGGAAACTGGGACTTATCAATGTTATTGAGTCTATTGAAATGATGACTGCACTCTAGCCATCAGATGACATTTAGACAGCAATGGCATGTTGTTAGTCCAAAAGTTTCAAGTTACGGATCCTGACTGGATACAGTGTCATTTAACATAACCCTATGCTGCTAGAAGTATTCAGATAGCAGCTACATTATTGTAAGATACCTTTAAAGTTGTGTATTCACCTCTAGGGCAGTGATTAGTTGTAGAAAGGTAGCTAATATTGTAAGGGGTCCTAGAACACACTATAAATATCCCATATACTCCTTTCTTTTGTCACTTGTGTGATAGCTGAATATTGAATGATGTCAGAAGTTTGAGTGATCTCTTATCTGTTCTTGGTGGTGTGACCCTACATAAGTTGTAGTGTGACTCCATCTACACATTGTGTAACAAAATAGCAGTCTTGGTGAAACTCTAAGGTCCCTTCCCTCTTTGTGCAACTTTGGAAGGCCCTTCGTCGAAGCTGGTGTGATATTGATAGACATGTGGGATGCCAAAGTGACAATCTGGCACAACTTTGGTTAAGTCAGGGATATTAGTTGGTGAGTTGTTGGTTAGTTATATATTCATTTTCATTGCATCTAAAATATTATAAAATTCAAAATATTTTATTATTCTCTAGCATTGTTAGAAAATGTGAATTCTCATCTCAAATAGGATAGGCCTTGTAGTGTCCTGTTGTTGTTAGACGCCATAATGTGCACCACAGGTTTTCTCTTACTTACAAACAACCATAATCTTACACTTCTACAGTCCTATTTTGTGACGCCTTTACTTCCACGCACTCAGCTGGACCTCACACAGCCATCTGTTGAGCCCTTAGGATCACCTTCTTACCACTAGTTCTTAGCCATGGTATGCTTCCAGTAAAGAATGCTTGGACAATAGATTTTCTGCGTTGATGACAAAATCCATTTTCATAAGAGATGACAAATTAAGTAAAAAAATTCTCTCTAATTTTTGCTAAATTCTCATGGGACCATATTCAATGACTTACAGCTTCTTTCTCTCTCTTGCATTCTTCTTTGCTGCAGCATGACCAAACTAGTTTGCCCAATTGGAAGTGACACCTTGCTCAGTGATTTTGATGCCAGGTCTTATATTTTTGTTATGATCTGTGTAGATGCGCTTCAACCTTTTAATGCACTTGCCCAATTTTCTATAGGAACTTTTGATGTTATACTAGGTCTCCCTCCTTATGAGATTTTGGCTCAATATGAACTGTAAATTATAGGTCAAAAGGATTTTGTGGGAAATAGCTTAGATAGAATTCAATTTGTAACTTCTAGGTAGAACTATAAATGGATTGATTATAGCCTTAGGATGATGTATTATCATATGATTCGTGACCTTCATTCTTCGATTGCTTGTAGTTGAAATGCAATGCTCCTCTTTAGTTTAGTTTCATCAAGGCCTTAATGATTTCTATAAATGCTTAGAAAATGGCTATCTCGGTCTAAAATGACTGAAAAGGCAGAATTTTCCCCCCGCACTCTCACTGAAAGAATGATCTGCTGCTTAGTCCCTTGTGACTGACTTCTTGCAAGGAATTAGCCACCATTTTTCAGAAATGCTTGACCACCACAGGCAAGAGTCGTGGGCATGTCTCAACATATTTTGTGATATGCACACATAAAAAAACATCATGCTCTATCAATTTACATATAGAAGTCATTTACTCCTGGTAGAGTAATGTTTTTTCTTTGCAGGTTTGAATAATACAATTTGACAGATAGAACTAATCATAATGAAATTTAGTTTGCGTTCATGCCCTGTTTGTTTGTCAGATCCCGTTATTTCCTTAAATGCATCTTGGTCGGACTTGTAGCAATCATACTAAGCTCTTTAACCAAATCAATTCTACCCTGTTTCTTATTACTTTTTGAAGGTAATGTTAAAACATAGGTTAGTGGCTCTTTTATTAGTAGCATCTAATCCCTTATTACCACTCGCACTTCTAAATTGTGAAATACTGGTATTTTTTAATTTTGTGCATATGTTCAGCCATCCAAATGGGCTTTAGGAGGAGCCCTCCACCTTTTCTCTCTCTTGCACATAAGACTAACCACCAAATAATGAGAGGATTGAGAGGAGTAAACTTTGCTTCTGGAGGATCAGGAATTGCTCTAGACTCAAAGGTAATTGTAGCATTTTATTTAATCCAGCTTTTGTTTTATTTTGGCTAGTTTCTGCTCTAAGGTCTTTAACCAACATCTGCTAAGATAGTTTTTTTTTAACGTATCAGGGGAGCACAATTAGCATGACAAACCAGATACAAAGCTTTGCTATGATAAGATCAAATGTTACAGCAAGAATTGGTACCCAGACTGTAGATCATTTGCTATCCAAATCCATATTTCTCATTAGCACGGGAGGCAACGACATCTTCGCTTATTACTCTCAGATTAACAGCCCCAACAGCGCTGGAAAGGAGCAATTTATTACTACTCTTGTCTCAAAATATGGTGACCATGTGAAGGTCATCCACTTGTATTTCTTTGTCCACATATCATTTTCTTTGTTTACAACAGTTAAAAGATATTCTTCTAATATTTAGAAATGAACCGTTAAAGGTACCAGCTGTTCCCATGTGACAGGCATTATACACACTTGGAGCAAGGAAATTTGGAGTAATTGATGTCCCACCCATAGGATGCTGTCCTTATTCAAGAAGTCTTAACACTGCAGATGGTTGCATTGATATGTTGAATGAATTGGCTTTGGAGTTCAACAGTGCTGTAAGAGCTCTTATGCGGAACTTGAGCTTGACACTTAAAGGGATAAAATACTCAATTGGAAGTTCATATGGATTGGTGTTAAGTATAATGAAAAGCCCTGGAGCACTTGGTAAGCAACACAGCAACTCTGAAATCTAATACTGGAACCATTTGCTCATCAAAATCATGTAATTTTTGCGAAAAGGTAGTTTATGGTTGTCAATAACAAAGATTATCTTTAGGACTCTTTAGAATATAATAATGCTCCATAATACTTGATTTTCTCTCTCACACACATATATGTATGCATGTATTCCTCTGGACCTTCACTAACTTTGTTCGATAACATGCTTTGAATATCTTTTCTTTTTTATTCAGCTCAAAGAATCACACTTTGTTCTGTACCTATCCTTTGGGCATGTTTTGTGTTTTTTTTAATTATAAAACGGCCTCTATTAACGAAAATAGGAGATGATTCTTATGAATCTGATTATTTGATATTGCATTCCCATAGTCATTTTATTTGCTTCTAGATGCGATATTACTATATGTTCTTCAAAATGGCACAGCCTAATTGTCAAAAATTAAACAACAGCAACAGCAGCAACAATCAGAACCACAATCACAACCTATATGTCCTCTGTAAAAAGATATATAAATGTTGCAGGCCTTGCTATATTGTCTAAAAGACTCATTAGGGATCCAACATGGTGCTATCTGCTACAATTCTTTGTTACCTACATGTTGTATTACTACAATGATACTGAGATTTCCTTCTGTCTACAGGTTATAAAGAGATAAAAACCGCTTGTTGTGGAGCTGGAAAGTTCAACGCGCAGACTGGATGCACACCAAATGCTACGTATTGCTCTGACCGTCACCATTACCTGTTCTGGGACATGCTGCATCCAACACATAAAACGTCTAAGTTTGCAGGCCGAGCCATATATTATGGCTCTCAGCAATTTGCCACGCCTATCAATTTCAAGCAGTTGGTGGAGGATGAGCATGAGAAGTTGGTTGATGAATTAGCTATGAATGAAAGGGGTTTCTTTGATGTAAATTGATATCCTGTTAGAAATCGTGGAGCTTGCATTATATGTAAATTGATATCCTGTTAGAATAGGTCAAAAATGTTCAAAGCACTTGGATTTTATTTATATTATGTGTATTTCATCTAAAACAAGGATGGGGGGAGGTGGAATTATTGTGATCCATATATAAAGGGGTGAAAGTTGAAGATGTGATTCAAGTTTTTTATCCATGCGGTTCAAATTTTTAAATATCAGGCATTAGTGGTGTGAACCATGTTGGGACTTACCTAGGAGATGGAAGGCCATTTTCTATAGAAAAAAACATCATTGGAGTGGCCTGTTGTTTATTTATTTATTGAGGGAAGGGATAGCCTGTCATGTTATAGAAGTGAATGATTTTTCACAGCATTCAGTTTGCTTGCTTCCTACCACGTTAGATAACATAACATCAAGGAAGCCTAACAAAATCTGGATTGGAGGGGGGTCGAGAGGAAAGTATGGACCTCATTATTTAAGTGACCTTAATCATCATTCTAAATCATCAGTAAGCTAAATTAATGAAGGACACATTACTATTTAATTGGGGCATCACATTTAGATTATAAGAAATGTGTTAATTAGGATTTATGATTTAGGCATTAAATTTAATTTAGCATCCTAATTTAGTCATTTGACTCACTTGACTATATATTAGATTAAAATTTTCATAATTAAATTAAATTCAACATTCATGTTCGATTAGTATGCCTAATTAACATTAATTGGGTCAATTTTAAGTTTTGGACTCGGTAAATGAACTTGATTAGTGATAATTGGGTCAAATTCAATGTTTGAACTGTTCAATACTGATGATTGGGTCAAAGGCGATACTCTGATCTAATCCAGCCATATTGTACAATTTTCAATCCTTTCAGATTGATGGTCAAAGTAAACGTGGCAGTATGGTTCTAATAGCTAGCTCAATCCTTTTGGATTGGACCCAATTGCTAAGTAAGTTACATTTGATCTGAACGGGTTCAAACCACATATAAATTAAGATTATAAATACCTAATTTGGACTATAATATATGATCAAAAATAAATAAAAAGATATCTTTACTATCAAATTAGAATGGTTAAATCGGCACTATCTCATTAAGATGAGATAACTAAGAAATCTCATTGAGACGAGTGTAATTTCATTAAGATAATGATAAAGTAATGAGATAAGCATGATCTCATTAAAATAATGATAAATTTTTTTTTGGATCATGCTACCTTGATGATTCTTAACAAATGCAACTCCTACATCGCATTTTCTTTCTATAAATACTTTCTCCATGTACTAAGGGGAGAGAGAGAGAGAGAGAGAGAGAGAGAGAGAGAATTCATGCAAAGAAACCCTTTTTATTCTCCCTCTCATCCCATACCTTGCGAAGCCCCATACCATTAGCAACTTTCCACAAGTCCCATACCTTCCACAAGTAAGTCCACCCTCCTAATCTCTCTTTTCCTTCGATTTTTTTTTTTCCTCTCTATTCTTGTCCATCCTTTTTTAATCTATCCTCTCGTCTCTCTTTCCTCAGCTTTTGCTTTTGCATGTAAGAGATATAAAGCCCTACTTCCTGCAGCCTTAAAACGCGTCATTACGATTATCTCTTTCATTCAATATTCATGATCATCTATTTCTCTATCTCTACACAATCATCTCTTTCATCCAATGGTCATAATCATCTTTTTCCCCATCTCTACAAATTGAGAAATCATATGTTGTAGCCAGATCATCCTTTTCGAACATCCACGAGCATTCGGTCACGTTCTCCAATGAGCTCGAGATCTTTCGATGAGTTTCTCGCAATCGGGTTCCTGCAAAAAGTTTCGAGGGCCGAAAATTCTGGTGAGGACCCTCCAACGCTCAAATCAATGCTCTGAGCAACAACTGTGAGCTTGAGAAAGCTCGAAAAAGAGAGAAAAGCTTAGAGAGATGTCTTCTGTTTGAGCAACTATGAGTGTTTAGGAGTGTTGTGAGTTAGTTTCCTCATCGCGGATCCCTCTTATCTATTTTATTGATGTTTGGAGTCTATGAGATTCGAGGTGTAACCATCCGTTAGAGTTGCAGGTCATGTCCCATCTAATGTGGATGATTGCAGTTGGCTGCTGCAGGCTTGCAGGCGTGGGTGACCGTTACGATATTTGTCAGATATGTCTCCCACGTCGCATGTCTATTATCCGGTGCGAAGAGTGGGGAGACATGTGGACAGTGGTGGAGCTAGACATGTGGGGGCCACAGGAAGCTGGTGAGCCACATAGGACCGCAGGTGGTATGTAGGCCACATGGCAGTTGCAGTCGATAGTGGACCACATGGGCTCCGAGGCCGACTCTTAGGTCGGTGCTGAGGCTGGCTCTAAGGTTGAATAGAGAAGGCCGACTCTGGGGGCCGAGTAGAGGAGGTAGATTACGGTCACTTTCTCCAATGAGACCAGGTCTTTCGGCGAGTTTCTCGCAATCGGGTGCCTGCAAAAAGTCCCAGGAACTGAAGACTCCAGAAGGAACCCTTCGATGCTCAAGTCGGTGCTCTGGACAATAGTCGTGAACTTGAGAAAGCTCGAAAAAGAGAGAGAAGCTTAGAGAGATGTCCTCTATTTGAGCAACTATGAGCGTTTAGGAGTGTTGTGAGTTAGTTACCTCATTGGGGGTTTCTCTTATCCATTTTATTGATGTTTGGAGTCTGTGAGATTCGAGTTGTAACCATCTGTCAGAGTTACAGGTTGTGTCCCTCTAATATGGATAGTTGCAGCTGGCTGTTGCAGGCTTGCAGGGCTTGGGCGGCCGTTATAGCTCTTGTCAGATATATCTCCAACGTTGCACGTTTGTTATCATGTGCGAAGAGTGGAGAGACGTGTGGACAGTGGTGGAGTTAGACATGCAGAGGCTGTAGGCAGCAGGTGGGCCATGTGGGACCACAGGTGATAGGTGGGCCATGTGGCGGTTGCTATCGGTAGTAGACCACGTGGGCACCGAGGCTGACTTTGAGGTCGGTGCTGAGGCATGTAGAGGAGGCCAAGTAGAGAAGGCCGACTCTGGGGGTTAAGTCCATATATGGTCATTGTAGCCCATGGGGTCCATTGGCCCCATCAGATGCCTCCACACTCCTGAGCTTGTGCGACCGCATACCTTGCATCTGCCAAGCGAAAAGAGTGTAGAGCTTTTATCTTCGTATTTTCCTTCGGTTCTGATTCCTTCTGAGTGGAGGAACCTTTTCTTTTTTGTATAACTTTTGATAATTTTTTACCCAACTTGTGTGGACTTATGACCACGTCTCTTTGAAGCTATGCATTTGTTTGACTAAACAAAGTTGGAAGTAGGTCGGTTACCTTTGACTAGCTGAGAGCATTTAGCACTTCTCCTGACGTAGAGCCTAAAAGTGGATGCCCATCAACTGTGAGTTGGGGAGTTGATCTCTTCCAATTGTGACTTGACTTGGTCTTCTTTTTGGTTTGCTAAGGGTGACTTGTTATCACCCGAAAAGCTGGCTGGATCTTCTTGGTTGGCTAGAAGCGGTCAGCCTTGTCAACTGTGAGCGGGTTGGCCATTGGCCGCTGAGGCAGAATTGAAGCGGTTGAGGCTGGAATGAAGCCGTTGAGGCTGTGATGATGCCGCTAAGGCAAAGTTGAAGCCGTTGAGGCAAAGATGAGGCTGTCGAGAGCCTTTTGGGACTACCTCAGGAGTTTCTTCGCACCGGCTCGAGAGGTGACCCGAGAGCCGCCTAGGCCGTCGAAAGCTTTTTGAAACTGCCTTGGAGGTTTCTTTGTATCGGCTTGAGGGGTGACCTGAGAGCCGCCTAGGCCGTCGGGAGCCTTTTGGAACCGCCTTGGGGGTTTCTTTGCATCAACCCGAGGGGTGACCCGAGAGCCGCCTAGGCCATCGGGAACCTTTTAAAATAGTCTCGAGGGTTTCTTTATGCTAGCCCAAGGGGTGACCCGAGAGCCGCCTAGGCCATCGGAAGCCTTTTGGAACTGTCTTGAGGGTTTCTTCGCGCCGGCCCGAGGGATGACTCGAGAGCCGCCTAGGCCGTCGGGAGCCTTTTGGAACTGCTTCGGGAGTTTTTTTGTGCCAGTCCGAGGGGTGACTCGAGAGCCGCATAGGCCATCGGGAGCCTTTTGAAACTATCTTGGGAGTTTCTTTGCGCTGGCCTAAGGGTGACCCGAGAGCCACCTTGGCCGTCGGGAGTCTTTTGAAATTGCCTTGGGGGTTTCTTTGCGCCAGCTCGAGGGGTGATCCGAGAGCCACCTAGGCTGTCAGGAGCCTTTTGGAACTGCCTCGGGGTTTGTTTGCGCCAGCCCGAGAGGTGACCTATGAATTGACCTTTAGCTTGTAAACGAGTTAGTTGAGAAGGCAGAGTGTTGAAAGCTCTTTTCTATTTTCATCAGCTAAGTGCGTACATCATTGGTAATATTGATGGAGATTGTCCGCGTTTCAAGTGCATGGGATAGACTTTCCATCGAGCCCTTCGATCCGGTATGCTCCTTGATGAAGTGCTTCGATAATCCGATAGGGCCCTTCCTAGTTTGGAGACAGCTTGCCACCTTATGTTGGCTTGGATACCTCGGCCCGTCTGAGGACCAAATCTTTAGGATGGAATGTTTTGAGGTGGATCCGGGTGTTGTAGTATTTGGTAGCTCGTTGATGGAATGCTGCCATTCTGAGTCACGCCCGATCACGTGCTTCATTGATGAAGTCAAGGCTGGCCCTCAGCTAAGTAGAATTTTCTTCTTTGTTGTATGACTCCACTCTTGGGCTTGGAAGGCCGATCTCCACAAGGATGACTACTTCGGATCCAAAGATGAGACTGAAGGGAGTCTCGCCTGTTGGAGTCCTTGGGTTGTATGGTATGCCTATAGTATACTTGGGAGCTCTTCCATCCATCTGCTTTGAACTCATCCAATCGGGTCCTGAGTCCTTGAAGGATGGTTTGATTCATGACCTCGGCCTCTCCATTAGTCTGTGGGTGGCTGACGAAAGTGAATCAATGGTGAATTCCCAGCTCGACACAGAACTCCTTGAAGGGTGTGTTGTCAAATTGCCGGCCATTGTCGGTGATGAGAGTGTGGGGTAGCCCAAAGCAGCAAATAATGGACTTCTAGAAGAATGACTTCACTTTGCTTTCAGTAATCTTGACTAGCGCCTCAACTTCGATCCATTTGGTGAAGTAGTCGATGGCGACGAGTCTCTGTTGGCCCGAGGTTGGAAGGAACGGCCCTAGGATGTCCATTCCCTACTGAGTAAAGGGCCACGAGGCCAAGAGTGGGCCCAATTGGGAGGCTAGCTGTCGTTGGATATGGGAGTGCCATTGGCAACTGTCACACTTCTGGACCAACTCGGTAGCGTCCTCTTGCATGGTGAGCCAATAGTATCCCTGGTGGAGAGCTTTATACGCTAGTGATCCCTTAGGTGGTTCCCGCATATGCCCTCATGGATCTCTCGAAGGATGTAATCAGCCTCTGCAGGACCAACACATTTAAGGAGAGGGTAGGAAAATACCTCTTATATAGCTATTCGTCCAATAGCATGAACTTGAAAGCCCTCCACTTGAGTAGTCTGGCCTCCGCGCGTCGGTGAGAAGGGTACCATCGGTGAGATAGCAAACGTAGGCATCCATCGACGTCGGCTCCTGCGCGATTGGCAAAACCTCATCAGGGGTGTCGATGTTTGGGGATTCTATGTGTTCAAGGTAGGTTCTCCCCAAAGTGTTGTCCAGTGAAGTGGCCAATTGAGACAAGGCATCGGTCCTAACATTCTCGCCCTTGGGGATATAGTTGACGTTGAAGTAGAGTAGTGAAGAGGTTTGGGATCAAACCTTATTCAGATATCGGGACATGATAGGGTCCCTAGCCTCGTACTCTTCGATGATCTATCCGGAGACAAGTTAAGAGTCGTGAAGACCCTAAGATGCTTCACCCCGAGCTCTTGAGTGAGCCTTATCCCAGCTAGGACAACCTCATATTCAGCTTGGTTGTTTATAACCTTGAAGAGGAACCAAAGGGCGTACTCCATCACTGCACCTTCTGGGCTTGCGAGAATAAGACCCGCCCCGCTTCCCTGGGAATTTGTGGTGTCATCCATGTGAAGGATCCAGGTCTCGTCTGCCTCCTCGGGCTCAGTGTCTGGGTGCATTGTGGGTGGTTCTTCCATTTGCCCCTATGTCCAAGTATACTTGACTAGGAAGTTTGTCAGGACTTGGGACTTCATGGCTAACCTTGGCTGGAATGAGAGGTCAAATTCCACTAGTTTGACCGGCCACTTGGCCAGGCGAATGGAGGTGTCAAGACGAGATAAGATCACCTTAGGGGTTGGTCCGTAAGCATCACGATCGGATGAGCTTGAAAGTAAGGCTTGGGAAACTGAGCAGACACTATTAGTGTGAAAATAATCTTTTCATTTTGGAGTATTTGATCTCTGTATCATGAAGCACTTTGCTTGTGTAGTAGACCGGCCTCTGTGCCTCGTCGGCATCAACTTGGAAGAGGACAGAGCTTACCGCCTCGGAGGACGCAGTGAGATAGAGAAAGAGCTCTTCTCCCTCCCTTGGCTTGGATAGCAACGATAGGGTTGACCAAAATTCCTTCAATCCCTCGAAGGCCTTTTGGCATTCTTCCATCTACTTAAAGCTGTTCACCTTGCGTAAGGCTTTGAAGAAGGGCATACATTTCTCAGCCAACTTTGACAGGAAGCGGCTCAGGGTGGCCATCCTCCCATTGAGCCACTGCACCTCTTTTTTGCTGGCCGATGGTCGCATGTTGAGGATAGCTCTGATCTTCTCTAGATTTGCCTTGATCCCTCACTTTGTCATTATGAACCCTAAAAACTTTCCCGCCGTGACTTCAAATGCACACTTTTGTGGGTTCAGCTTCATCGATAGCGGTGAAGGTTGTTGAAAGTCTTCTCCAAATTGGCGATATGGTTGCTGGTGCAAGTGCTTTAATCAACATGACATCCATGTACACCTCCATATTCTATCCGATTTAATCTTTGAATACCTTATTCATCAGTCTTTGATAGGTAACCTCTGCAATTTTTAAACCAAAAGGCATTACCTTATAACAATAAACACCTTTCTTGGTGATGAAAGAGGCATTCTCCTTGTCCTTCGAGTCCATCCTGATCTGGTTGTACCCCGAGAAAGCATCCATGAAGCTGAGAAGCTCATGGCTAAACGTGGCGTCCATCGGTTGGTCTATCCAGGGCAGTGGGAAGCTATCTTTGGGGTACGCCTTATTAAGGTCAGTGAAGTTGATGCAATCCTTTAGCTTCCATTGGCTTTACGGATCATAACTACATTTGCCAACCAATCCGGGTAATGTGCTTCCCAGATGTGGCCGGCAACCAACAACTTGTTGACCTCATCGTCGATGGCCCTTTGACGCTTTGGAGCAAAACTTCTTTTTTTCTAGTGAACCGGCCGATACTTTGGGTCGACATTGAGTTTATGGGTGATTACCTCTAGGGGTACGCTGGGCATGTCCGACGGGGACCAAGCGAAGACATCCAAGTTGGTTTGCAAGAAAGTGAGGAGTCGGTCCCTTGCTTCCGTAGGGAGGAGCTCTCCAATTTGCACCATCCTTGCTGGATCATCTCCAAATGGGAAGGCCAGTAAGTGCTCGACTGGTTCTCCCCTCTTCTCGACTCTCTAGGATTGAGCGATTCTGGAACTGGTGGGGTCGCTAACTCCTGGGGGCTGAGAGCCATGTGGTAACATAGTCATGTTGGATTTTGCTCCTCACACATCTCGCCGATTTCATTACTAGTGGAAAATTTGATGAAAAGGCGTTTGGTTGAGATGATGGTGTCGAGGAGGTTCAAATCGGGTCATCCGAGTATGACATTGTAGGCCAAAGGTACACAAATGATCAGGAACTTCATGAATACAGTACTTTGGCATGGTGGCATCCCTGCCATGACAGGAAGGGTAACTTCGCCTTCCACCCGCACAGTCTCCCGTGAAGCCGACTAAGAGTGTAGCCATGGGTTGGAGGGAGCTTAGAGACAGCTTCATTCGAACAAAAGCATCGTAAGTGAGAATATCAGCTGAGCTGCCACTATCAACCAGAATTCTCTTTATAGGATGCTTAGTGATTGTCATGGATACAACAACACTATCATCATTAGGATTGTTTACCCCAGCTAGGTCCCCTTTTGAAAAGGGGATTATAGTTTCTATTCCCCCCTCTCCCCGTGGCCTCTTGGAAGAAAAGTCTGCCCCTTAGGAAATCATGTCGACTGTCTTCTTGGTCGGGGCATTATCACATTGACCTGGGCAAGTGGAGGCCCCACTGGGCATGGGACAGCTGGGGGGCCCCTCTAGACAAACTTTCTGAGGTAGCCCGCTGAATAAGATCCTCAATGTCATGCTTCAAGTTACTACATTCTTTCGTGTTATGGCCATAATCCTGGTGAAAATGACAGTACAAGCTCTTGTCAAGGGGAGCTCCTAGCCTTTGGGGAGCAGGATGTTGGAGGTATGGCTCACCCTCGATCTCCATGAGGATGTGAGATCTGGAGGCGAGGATAACGGTGTAGATACCTTCTTTGGGGGTAAGCCCCTGACGCCGGTTGTCCGATCTGCATGGGGGCTCATGCTTCTTAGGCTGAGATCCGCTCGCCTCCGCGCAGGCCGGTTTCTTACCGTGCCTCCCCTTGGTCTCCCTCCAAGTGGAGTTAGTCTCGTCGGCGTGGATGCACTTCTGCGCACGACTCAAAATTTCAGAATAAGAGCTAGGGGGGGGTTCTTATCTAGAGAGTAAGTAAAACATGAAGGGTGGAGTCCTCGCTTTAGGGCCAGGATGGCCACCGCATCGTCAAGATGGTAGACTTCGAGGGCCGTCATTTTGAAGCAGGCCACGAAATCTTTAAGTGACTCTCCCTCTCTCTGTCGAACAAAGAACATGCTGTCAGCTACCCAGGGAATCCTTCATCAAGCGTCGAAGTGTGCCAAGAAGGCCCTCTCTAGCTGTCAGAAAGAGTTGATGCTGCACGATGACAGACGAAGGTACCAGGCACATGCAGACTTCCTGAGGGTGGCCAGGAAGGCGATGCAAAGAAGGGCATCAGTCGTTCCTTGGACTTGCATGAGAGCCTTGTAGCTCTCCAGATGGTCAAGCGGATCCATAGTGCCATCATACAGATCCAGCTAGGGGAGGCGAAATCGGAAAGGGACCGGTTCGTCCATGATGTGGCGAGTTAGGGGGGACGATTATCATAGTCCACCTTCGACTGGTTGGTGATTCTTTGGCTAAACTCCTCCAACCTCCGGTGGTATTCATCGAGGTGCCTCTTCGCCCGATGGTTGATGCGTTCGCCAATGGACTCCTCCCCTAATGACTAAGAAGATGAGTAAGGGGAGGCGTGATTGTTGATCCATTCATTGATTTTGATTATTAATAAAGGAATTGAGTATATTTAATTGATTACTAATGGATTTTATAAGTGTTTCAGGACTTAAATTTATTTGATCAATTTAAAGGAATTAAGAAATGAATCTTGAATCAAATACAAAATCAGATATTTCAAAGTTTCAGAGCTTGGAGTCGATACCTAGAAAGTCTGGAGCCGACCCCATGGCCAATTCAATTTTAATTTGATTTTTGATACAACCTGGAGCCGACACCTAGAGTTTCGGAGCCGACACCTAAGGTTTCGGAGTCGACACTTATAGTGTCTGGAGCCGACTCCGATGCGGGGACAGAACGTTGATTTTCTGAGCATCCTGGAGCCGACACCTACAGTATTCGGGAGCCGACACCTAACGACGGCGAGCCGACACTTACTTTTGCGGAGCCGACTCCACGACGAACTCAGATTTTACTATTTATGGAAAAACGATCTGGAGCCGACACCTGAAAAGCTGGAGCCGACTCCAACCCACTTGGACGAAAAATCAAAAATGCCAGATCAGCTCTAACGGTAATATTTTTGATTTTGACATCTAACGGCTATTTTTTATGAATGGAAAATCCTTTCAGGTACACTCCAACGGCTAGATTTCCACCCAAAAATGAATCAAAAGAAAATCTATAAAAAGGAGGAAAACAACTGTTTGAAAAAAAAAAAGAGAAAAAAATACAAAGAAAGAGAGAAACGGATAGAAAAAGATCAAAAAAATTAAAATCCGAAAAGTCTAGAGGTTATATCCAAGAGAGGAGTTTTCAAATTCAAAACCTTCCACTCCACAAAGCTCAAAGAAGAATCCAAGCCGTTCAAATAGCGAAAAATCGAAGGATTCTCAACTAGAAGAAAGAGACCAACTTTTCAATCTTCTCAACTGCATCTACTGTGAGGAATCGGAGCTGAGGCTTGATTCAACCCAGCAAGAAGAAGAGGAAAAGAAGAAAAGAAGAAAAGCTCAAAGCCAAACAACTTCAAACCAGACTTTTCTAAACCTATTTACTTTTCTTTGAATATTTGCTCATTAAGGAGCTGTGAGAATTTGTAAAACATTCTTATACTTGTTTGTGCCTAGTTCAATCAAAGGGGATTAAACTAGTGGAGGTTGTTAACCTCGGGTCAAGCTAGTTTAGCTTGAGTTTTGGGTTGTGTGCTGGTAAGCCCGTAAAACCGGCTGGGTTCGTTGTGATCCCGGGTAAAACAACAAGTTTGAGTTGTGAACTTGTAAAACAACTCGGCTATAATCGAGGAGATTATAGTGTGACCCAAGTAGGATCTTGGGAGTGGACGTAGGTGTTGGATACACCGAACCACTATAAAATCTTTGTGTTTGCCGTGCCTCCATTGTCTCTATCTCTATCTCTTTTATTTGTTGTACTTTATATTTACACTGCATTTATTTTCATTCATCTTAAGCAAAATAATTTTTCAAGAGGCTAAATTTTTTAAAGAACCCAATTCACCCCCCCCCCCTCTTGGGTTGTCATATGGGCCAACAATTGGTATCAGAGCAAGTGCTCATTAGATTTTGATCACACGATCAAGAGCTAAAGATCCAAATGGCAACTCAAGTTGGATCATTTGCCGAAGGTCATTCTACAAATAGACCTCCCTTGTTTAATGGTTCCAACTATTCTTATTGGAAAGCAAGAATGAGGATATTCATTCAAGCTTCTGATTATGAATTGTGGGGTATTATAACTAATGGACCCAGTACACCCCACACGTTATTGATAGCACTATTGTTCCTAAGCCTGAAAGGGATTGGAATGATAATGATAGGAAAATGGCTCAGCTTAATGCAAAAGCCATAAATATTTTATATTGTTCTCTTGATGCTAATGAATTTAATCGTATCTCTACCTGTAATTCCGCTAAAGAGATATGGGATAGATTAGAGGTTACCCATGAGGGAACCAACCAAGTTAAAGAATCTAAGATTAATATACTTGTGCATAAATATGAATTGTTTAGCATGGAACAATCTGAAACCATAACATGCATGTATACTAGATTTACTGATATTGTTAATGGTTTGAAGAGTCTTGGAAAAACCTATACTAATGCTGATTTGGTTCACAAAATTCTTAGGTCACTACCAAGATCATGGGAAGCCAAAATGACAGCCATTCAAGAAGCCAAAGATCTAAATACTTTACCTTTGGAAGAGCTTCTTGGATCCCTTATGACCCATGAATTGACAATGAAGCAACATGTGGAGGAAGATAGCAAAAGGAAGAAGACAATTGCCCTCAAGGCTGCAGAAGTTGAAGATAGCAGCAGCGATGATAAGGATGATGATGAAGACACAGCTCTTCTAGCAAGAAAATTTAAGAAATTTATGAGGAGAAAGAAACCCTTCCACAAGAAGAAATTTGGAACTAAGATGGAAGGAGAGAAAGAAAAAGACAAGGACAAGGATAAAGAGAAAGACCCCTTGATTTGCTATGAATGTAAAAAACTGGGGCATTACAGATATGATTGTCCTCAACTGAAAAAGACTTTCAAGAAGAAAAAGAAAGCCTATGTTGCAACTTGGAGCGACAGCGATGAATTCTCATCGGAGGAAGAACAAAAGGAGGTTGCCAACATTTGTTTTATGGTGAACGACGACGACGAGGTAAGTTCTGAAAACCCTCGTGATGATCTTGCTTTTGATGAATTATTTGATGCTTTTAATGAACTTGTTGGTGATTTCAAATTTTGAAAAAGAAATATAAGTCTTTGAAAATTGAAAATTTAACTTTGATTGAAGAAAAAGAAAATCTTAATAATGAAACTAAAGTGCTGAAATATGAAAAAGGCAATTTGACTAGAGAAAAAGAATCAATTTCCAATGAAAATGATAGACTAAAGAAGGAAGTTGATAAATATAAAAGTCTTGTTGACAAATTCATTTATAGTTCAGAAAAACTTAATTTATTGTTAAGTAATCAAAGAGCTATATATGATAAGGCTGGTTTAGGATATAGACCTAATTTGAAACAAAAATTTGTCAAAAACTTTTTTAGAAATGAACAAAACAATGATAATGTTACATGTCATTACTGTAACAAGAAGGGACACAAAATTTTTGAATGCAATTTTAAGAAAATAGATAAGAAGATAAATAGTAAAGGAAAGAAAATTTGGGTTCCTAAAGGAACAATTGTTTATGCTACTAACCATGAAAGACCCAAGAAAGCTTGGGTACCTAAATATAAGACTTAATTATTTTTGCAGGAGTGTCTTGCGGCCAAAAGATCAAAGAGAAAGTGGTATCTCGATAGCGGCTGCTCAAGGCACATGACGGGTGACAAGGATCAATTCATCACCCTTGAAAGCAAAAGAGGAGTAGTTACATTTGGTGACAATGGCAAAGGCCAAATCTTGGGGTTTGGTAACATTCAAATAACTCCCTCCACATATATTAAAAATGTCTTGTATGTTAATGGTTTGAAACATAATTTAATTAGCATTAGTCAATTATGTGATAAAAGTTTTAAAGTATCTTTTGAATCTTCTATATGCACAGTTTCTAATCCCATTGATAATAGCATTGTTTTTATTGGAAATAGAAATGGCAATGTATACCTGATTGATTTAGACAATTTATCTACTAGTAATCATTGCTTAGTTGCTAATAATGCTAATATAAATGAGATTGGTTGGTTGTGGCATTGAAGATTAGGTCATGCAAGCACACACCTTATTTCAAAACTAATTAGAATGGATTTAGTAAAAGGACTTCCACAATTAAATTTTGAAAATAATAAAATTTGTGATGCATGTCAATTTGGAAAACAAACTAGAAATTCTTTCAAAACTAAAAATATTGTTTCCACTTCTAGGCCACTTGAACTACTTCACAAAGATCTTTTTGGACCTACTAGAACCACAAGTCTAGAAGAAAAGAAATATGGTCTTGTGATTGTAGATGATTACTCTAGATACACTTGGGTATTATTTTTAGCTTATAAGGATGAGACCTTTTCACTATTTTTAAAATTATTTAAGAAGGTCACAAATGAGAAAAACAACACCATAGTGTCTCTAAGAAGTGATCATGACACAGAATTTGAAAATCATTTATTTGAACATTTTTGCATAGAAAATGACATCCATCATAATTTTTCTGCACCTAGAACACTGCAACAAAATGGTGTAGTTGAAAGGAAAAATAGAACCCTAGAAGACATGACCCGTACCATGCTATGTGAAAGCAACTTACCAAAATACTTTTCGGCAGAAGCTATAAACACGGCATGCTACATCCTTAATAGAGCTTTAATTAGGCCAATCATTAAGAAAACACCTTATGAACTATGGAATAATAGAAAACCAAACATAAGTTATTTTCATGCATTTGGTTGTAAGTGTTTCATTCATAATAATGGCAAAGATAACCTAGGAAAATTTGATGCAAAATCTGATGAAGGCATATTCTTAGGATATTCAACATCAAGTAAAGCTTATAAAGTATTTAACAAGAGAAACTTAATAGTAGAAGAATCTATTCATGTAATCTTTGATGAATCTTTAGCATCAAGTTCTAAAAAGATTGATGATGAGGAAGATACAAACATTCTAGAAAGAGACATTGAAAAATTAAATATAGATGTATCTTCAGATCATGAACAAGAAGCTAAAGATAATGATTCTCCTAGTATTATGCTATTGATGGAAATCGTAATGATATAGATCTACCTAGAGATTGGAGATATGCCTATGGTCATCCAAGAGAATTAATTATAGGTGATCCATCTCAAGGAGTAAGAACTAGATCATCAATGAGAAACATCAATAATCATCTTGCATTTGTATCTCAAATTGAACCAAAAACTATTGAAGAAGCTGAAAAAGATAATAACTGGATGTTAGCCATGCAAGAAGAATTAAATCAATTCACTAGAAATAATGTTTGGACATTAGTGGATAGACCTAAAGATCATTCTGTAATAGGATCAAAATGGGTATTTAGAAATAAATTAGACGAAAATGGCATAGTAATTAGAAACAAAGCTAGATTAGTTGCAAAAGGATATAATCAAGAAGAAGGAATTGATTTTGATGAAACTTTTGCACCTGTAGCTAGACTTGAAGCAATTAGATTGTTACTTGCATTTGCATGTCATATGCATATCAATTTATTTCAAATGGATGTTAAAAGCGCATTTTTAAATAGATTTATAAATGAAGAAGTTTTTGTTGAACAACCACCGGGATTTGAAGATCATGAATTTCTAAATCATGTTTTTAAATTACACAAAGCACTATATGGTTTGAAACAAGCACCTAGGGCTTGGTACGAAAGATTAAGTAAATTTCTGATTGAAAATGATTTTGTAAGAGGAAATGTCGATAAAACACTATTCTTGAAAACAAAAGACAAAGATTTATTAGTAGTACAAATATATGTTGATGATATTATTTTTGGTGCTACTAACAATTTGTTATGTCAAGAATTTGCAAAGTTAATGCAGGGTGAGTTTGAAATGAGTATGATGGGAGAACTCAACTTCTTCCTAGGACTTCAAATCAAACAAAGCAAAGATGGAATCTTCATCAATCAAGCCAAATACACAAAGAACTGCTCAAGAAATTTGGAATGGAATCAATCAAACCACTTGGGACACCTATGAGTCCTTCGTGCAAATTGGACAAAGATGAAGATGGTAAGAAAGTAGATCAAAAACATTATAGAGGTATGATTGGATCTCTTCTTTACTTAACTGCTAGTAGACCAGATATTATGTTTGCAGTATGTCTATGTGCTAGATTTCAATCTGAACCTAAAGAATCTCACTTAATTGCTGTAAAGAGAATTTTAAGATATTTAAGTGAAACTAAAAATGTAGGTTTATGGTACTCTAGAGACTCAACCTTAAATTTAATTGCATATTCTGATTCTGACTATGCTGGATGTAAATTGGATAGAAAAAGCATAAGTGGTGCATGTCAATTCTTAGGATGTAACTTAATCTCTTGGTTTAGCAAAAAGCAAAATTCGGTTGCATTATCTACTGCTGAAGCAGAATATGTTGCAGCTAGAAGTTGCTGTGCTCAAATCCTTTGGATTAAGAGACAACTTGAAGATTATGGCATAACCCCTGATAAAACACCAATTAGATGTGATAACATGAGTGCAATAAATCTAACTAAAAATCCAATTCAACATTCAAGAACAAAATACATTGAAATTAGATATTATTTCATAAGAGAACATGTAGCTAATAATGAAATTTATCTTGAATATGTTAATACAGAGGAACAATTAGCTGACATATTTACAAAACCTTTGAGTGAAGAGAGATTTTGTTATCTTAGAGGTGAATTAGGGATATGTGACCCTATGGATTGATTTTGATACATTAAGGAATGAGAATCTAAATTTCTATCAATTTCTTGATATTTCCTTCACAATCTTAAGGACAAATTATTTAGTCATTTGAGCTATATGATCCTTAATACTCCAAAATTTTATCAAAATTTTATAAAATTTATTTTGATGAGTTTCAGTCATTTGAATTTCATATATTTTTGCTGAAACTGTCTTTGGAGTCAACACCTCAGAATGAGGAGTCGACACCTCTGACTGTGTCGCTCTCGGTCCCTAACCTTGGAGCCAACACCTGTGAATTCGGAGCCGACTCCAGTTCGAGCGCTGATTGTGTTAGCGATTTGGAGTCGACACCCAACTTTGCGGGAGTCGACACCTGGGAATCAAAAGTTGATTTATTAGGGCAGAGTCGACACCTCGTCACTTCATCACTTTCTCAAATCCTAACCAAACTCTTCCAAAATTTTTCAAAACTTTCCCATCTCTAATTCCATCCAAATCGAACCTTTCCAAAGATCAAATGGCACCCAAAAGGAGAGAATCAGTGGTTGGAGCACTGGTAACTACGAGAAAGCGGTCCGCACGTCGTCCCATTCGTGAGCCGACTCCAAGCAGCGATTCGTCCATAGATTCTGACAACCCCAACACATCTTCCACAAAGGTAGATACCTTAGCTGATAGAGTCATCACAATGGGGAGAAAAATCGATTTTGACCTATTTGAATCCGAAGGTTTTTCAATCGGGAGACAATTGAAGGAAATGGGCTGGGATAAGCTGTGTTCTCTTGATGTTCCTACCTATCCAGCCCTAGTAAAAGAATTCTACTTCAATTTGGCTAGAGGGGATGGAGGTTTAGTAAGCAACGTTAAAGGGAAAAGGATTCATCTCACCTTTCAAAAGCTCGGAAACCTCCTCAGCATCCCAATCACTGGTTTAGCAGCTGACATGCACAGTGATAGGTCAGCAGCCCTTTCAAGGATGTTAGGAAGGGATGTAACAGAGTTTGAAGAAGTTAGAGCCAATCAACTACCCCTAGAATTGAGATTATTACACAATATATGCAGTAGAATTTTGTTACCAAAAACTGGCCGGTTTGAGTATGTCTCGAAGCGAGACATTGTGATTATGGACAGTGTTCTAACTGGGCAGCCGATCAATCTGGCAGCAATGATGATTTTTTATATGGCAGAAGCTGGAGGAAAAGGAGATCATCCCTACCGTATGGAATGGTACTAACTATGGTATTCAAGAGCCAAGGGGTTATAATTCAAGAGAATGAACTTTCCAAGAACCTAAGGCACACATATTACTATAGCTTAGCTACATTGCATCAGATGGGTTTTGTCAAGGTGAATGGACAATGGGATAGGAAAGGACACCTAGATGAAAGAGCCCCTATGCCGAGAGTTTCTGAGCCTTACGAGGCTGGACCATCATTTAGGGTTCCTTCTCCATAGCCTAGGAGTCCCATTTCTGCTCCTGTTCCTGCTCCTGCACCTGCACAAGTTTATGATCAACCATCCACTTCTTCGACTGGATTCTCAGACCTTCAAATGGAGCAATTAAAAAGTTTGTTTGCAGCTCAGAAGGATGAGTTTGATAGTAAATTTATGAATTTAAAAGAATCACTTTACTCCCTTGATGATCGGATTGCAAAGATTGAATCAACTCTTAACTCCTCCTCAGAATCTTTAAGTGGTGATTTGAAGAACATCTTTGAAGAGCTTAAAGAGATTTGTGGAGATGGTGAAACTTATTCAAAGTGCAACGCCGAACTTCAAGACAAAATCACAACAGCTTGCACATTTGTGGATGAGAGACTAAAAGATTATGTTAGACTTCAATGTGATGGAATGAAAAATATAGTAGACCATTTAACAAGAATAGTTAGAAAGAACGTTTGATGTAGTGTATGTTTAATCTTGTTGAAATATTGTTTACATTTTGATGTAATGAAGTTTAAAGAGGGAGAGAATTATGTAATACTTGACAATATGTTGATGTAGTGAAGATTATGTTAATGAATGAAAAGTTTTTTATGTAATATTTGACTTTTGTTGAAATGAAATTATCCTTTGATTATCTTTTGATGCAATAAAATATTCTTTACCTTTTTGTTGATTACAAAAAAGGGGGAGAGAATTAGGATTGTATATGCATTAAGAGGGAGAAAATTATATGGAAAGAATTATAGTTGTTAATTGCATTAAAGGGGAGAATGTTAATTGATTAATATGATATTGAGTTATTGATATGGATTAATAATCAAATTGAATTGTCTATGCACAAAGAAATTTTAAGTACCAAATGTGTAAAGTAAGAGGAAGAATAATTTGAATTTGAACTTCATAAGAGAAGCTACCTTATTCAGGGGGAGCTTACTTGTAAAGATCACTTCCTTGATATTCTCTTTAATTTAAGAATTCTATGCATATACTCAATATTTTTATAATCATCAAAAAGGGGGAGATTGTTGATCCATTCATTGATTTTAATGATTAATAAAGGAATTGAGTATATTTAATTGATTACTAATGGATTTTATAAGTGTTTCAGGACTTAAATTTATTTGATCAATTTAAAGGAATTAAGAAATGAATCTTGAATCAAATACAAAATCAGATATTTCAAAGTTTCAGAGCTTGGAGTCGACACCTAGAAAGTCTGGAGCCGACCCTATGGCCAATTCAATTTTAATCTGATTTTTGATACAACCTGGAGCCGACACCTAGAGTTTCGGAGCCGACACCTAAGGTTTCGGAGTCGACACTTATAGTGTCTGGAGCCGACTCCGATGCGGGGACAGAACGTTGATTTTCTGAGCATCCTGAAGCCGACACCTACAGTATTCGGGAGCCGACACCTAACGACGGCGAGCCGACACTTACTTTTGCGGAGCCGACTCCACGACGAACTCAGATTTTACTATTTATGGAAAAACGATTTGGAGCCGACACCTGAAAAGCTGGAGCCGACTCCAACCCACCTGGACGAAAAATCAAAAATGCCAGATCAGCTCTAACGGTAATATTTTTGATTTCTGACATCTAACGGCTATTTTTTATGAATGAAAATCCTTCTAGGTACACTCCAACGGCTAGATTTCCACCCAAAAATGAATCAAAAGAAAATCTATAAAAAGGGGGAAAACAACTGTTTGAAAAAAAAAAGAGAAAAAAATACAAAGAAAGAGAGAAACGGATAGAAAAAGATCAAAAAAATCAAAATCCGAAAAGTCTAGAGGCTTATATCCAAGAGAGGAGTTTTCAAATTCAAAACCTTCCACTCCACAAAGCTCAAAGAAGAATCCAAGCCGTTCAAATAGCGAAAAATCGGAAGATTCTCAACAGAAGAAAGAGACCAACTTTTCAATCTTCTCAACTGCATCTACTGTGAGGAATCGGAGCTGAGGCTTGATTCAACCCAGCAAGGAGAAGAGGAAAAGAAGAAAAGCTCAAAGCCAAACAACTTCAAACCAGGCTTTTCTAAATCTATTTACTTTTCTTTGAATATTTGCTCATTAAGGAGCTGTGAGAATTTGTAAAACATTCTTATACTTGTTTGTGCCTAGTTCAATCAAAGGGGATTGAACTAGTGGAGGTTGTTAACCTCGGATCAAGCTAGTTTAGCTTGAGTTTTGGGTTGTGTGCTGGTAAGCCCGTAAAACTGGCTGGGTTCGTTGTGATCCCGGGTAAAACAATAAGTTTGAGTTGTGAACTTGTAAAACAACTCGGCTGTAATCGAGGAGATTATAGTGTGGACCCAAGTAGGATCTTGGGAGTGGATGTAGGTGTTGGATACACCGAACCACTATAAAATCTTTGTGTTTGCCGTGCCTCCATTGTCTCTATCTCTATCTCTATTTTATTTATTGTACTTTATATTTACACTGCATTTATTTTCATTCATCTTAAGCAAAACAATTTTTTAAGAGGCTAAATTTTTTAAAGAACCCAATTCACCCCCCCCCCCTCTTGGGTTGTCATCTGGGCCAACAGTGATGCCGATGGTCGCATCCCCGCTCGGGCTCCTTTCCATGTCACCGTCTGGGAGAGGGGCTGCATGAGTGGTGGCCAGGAGATCGCTGCCTCTTGGGGGCCCCCCGACGATGGTGTTCGGGCAGCGAATCTCTCTCTGAGGAGATCTTCCGCAAGTGGATTGTTGATTGGGTTGAGCAGCTACTGCGCCTAATGAAGGAGGCCTTAGTTGTTGCTATGTGGCCGCGGAGTGCTGCCCTTGCAGCTCGCGAACTACCCGCCACCAATGATTGGATTTGTTGCGTAAGGGCGGCAAGTGGATCAAGCTGGTCAGCCTGAGGTGGTGGTGAAGGCGAAGCGGGGAGGCTGGCCTCTTATTGCTCGATCCGTTGGGGGAGTCCCCCAGCATAGCTGGTGGATACTTTCTGGGCGCGTCACCACCATCGTTGTGTGATAGGTAATAGGGGCTTGTAGCTTAGTGTTTTAAAGCCTTCTGTCTCCTAAGGTGAGCCCTTTCCCCTACCTGGCATGCCAATTTATTGTAACCAGTTCACCCTCCTTGAACGTCCACAATCGTTCGGTCACCTTCTCCAACGAGCCAAGGATCTTTCGACGAGTTTCTCGCAATCGGGTGCCTACAAAAGGTTCCAAGGACCGAAGATTCTAATGAAAACCCTTCGACGCTCAAGTCAGTGCTCTGGGCAATAGTCGTGAGCTTGAGAAAGCTCAAAAAAGAGAGAGAGGCTTAGAAAGATGTCCTCTGTTTGAGCAACTATGAGCGTTTAGGAGTGTTGTGAGTTAGTTACCTCATCGGGAGTCCCTCTTACCCATTTTATTGACGTTTGGAGTCTATAAGATTCTAGGTTTAACCATCCGTCAGAGCTGCAGGACCCGTCTAATGTGAATGGCTTCAGCTGGTTGTTGCAAGCTTGCAAAGCATGGGCAGCCATTACGGCGCTTGCGAGATATGTCTCCCATGTCACGTCTGTTATCCTGTGCGAAAAGTGGAAAGACGTGTAGATAGTGATGGAGCCAGGCATGTGAGGGCCGTAGGCAGCAGATGGGCCACGTAAAATAGCATGTGGTAGATGGACCACATGACGATTACAGTCGATAGTGAACCACATGGGCACCGAGGCCGAATTTGAGGTTTGTGCTGAGGTCGAGTAGAGAAGGCCGACTCCGAGAGCCAAGTAGAGGAGGCCGACTCTGAGGATGAGTCCAGATGTAGTCATTGTAGCCCATGGGATCCATTGGCCCCATCACATCCCTTTCCCTACCTCTACAAATTCAGTGTTTCATACAAATTGAGTGCCTCTCAAATGTCACAAATTAAGGTAGTGTTTGATAGAAAAATTATTATTCATGGATAAGTGTACGGGATAGAGCTTACCCCCTGGCTATCCCTAGGAATATCCCTTGGCTATCCCATTGATCATATCAAATGCAAAAAGATAAATCCATAGGATAACTATTTTTTTACTCTTATTTGAAGGGATAACCAGCTATTCCTTCATTTTCTAGGAAATAAATTGAGGGGATATCCCATGGTTAACCATGGATTATGCCTTTGGTTAACTTTATTCCTAGCTATCCTTTATACTTATGACTTTTGGGAATAAGAGAGAAATAATTATCCCTATTTCAAACACTACCTAAGTGTCTCGAAGACATATGATGTGATGAAAAAAAAAAGACATCAAGCCAAATCAAACATAAATGAAGCCAGATCAAGCCTAAATAAAGCTCTAATTGACCAAATCAAGTCAGATGAAGCCTTCATCAAGCTCAAAAAAATCCTACTCTTACTTTTAAATTAATACATCAAATGATGATTGAACTACATCAAATCAAATTAAGCTTAAATGAGAGAGAGAGAGAGAGAGAGAGAGAGAACAAAGCCGAAATATTTGACATTAGACAGTTAACTCAGAAAAAAGAGAACAAGATAATTCATGCCTAACGAACATTAGGGATCCATAAACAAATTCATCTCATCCATGCAGTAAATAATCTCTTCTTCGACAATCACAATAAGTTATAACAAATTGTTTATAGCTTGTATATTTCCAAATTTGCTTCAAAGATGGTACCACCATTTTGGCTCCCAGTACAGAAAAAAGACTATAGTCTAACCGGTTTCTCAACCAGGACGATGACAAATGAATCATTAAGATCTCTTATTGCTTCCAGCTCTGCTGCACTCTCCTAATGTACACCGCTGGTAAACCGCTTATTATCAGTAAAGATGCCCAAGAATGGTGGTTTTTAACAATACACGGATGCCTTGAAGAGGTGCCACTGGAAAATAAGGGCAGTTCCATCTAATCAAGACCACCAGTAGAAAAGCATGTTTGTACTGATCCAATCACCCAAATACTATGAATACAATAAACATGGCTGACAAGGTTACAGCAACAAAAGAGGAAGCTGAGGAAGCTCGATAAAATCTTGTCTCCTACAGGATTAATCAACAACCTACAACGTAAATTTAAGCCATCAGTACCAGATCAACAGAATAAGGAATGCATACCAAGCCTCAACGAAACATTATAAAGCACCTTATAGAAGATGTCTAATTAGTGCATCATTTCAATATATTTAGCAACATCCACCAAAAAAGAGTGAACTATATTTTTCCATGATACTGGAGTCCCTGGAGCTTTGCTCTTTCGACATCGGTTAATGGAATATGGTGGCCATTTTATGGAAGTTTTCATAACCCATTTGAAGGGGGCATGTTTCCTAGGATAGCTAGTGTTGCATATCATAGCAGCAAAAATAGATTATACCGTAATTTCACTGGAGGCTACCATAGAAATTATTCCATGGCATACTAGTTGGGATGCAAGATCTCGGATCGCTCTTGCAGACTTCAAACTTCAGTGTATTGTATGAAAATAGCCAATGTTTAAAAAAGCAGCTGAGGTATTTGAGTTGTCAGGGGAACACAGCCCATGTATCATGCCAACCACACATGCTGGTGCCATATATGGTTAGTTTTTTAAATATTAAAATAAATAAAATGCATTAAATACAGTAATAATAACAATATTTTTTATAGATAATAGTAATATTAATAACAATAAGACCCTGCCTGCTTGAAATACACAGCAACCCAACCATTAGCTTGAACCTGCCTTGTTCATGTAGGCTTGCTTGTAAGTGGCCGTATGTACTAAAAAGGCTACTTATGCCGAACAATGCTAAGCCTGCTGCATGCGTCCACAATGCGCTCAGCAAACCCTCCTTTCAGCTTGTATGCAAGCCCGACCATAAATAATAGCCACATAGAGGGTATGCGGTAAGATCAGCTGAATGCATAAACAGTGAAAAATGGCAAAAGCTAGCTACCATCAAAGACAAACAAGATCTAGAGGTGCAATTGCTCCAGGTAGCATATTTATACAACCAGAAACTCTCTGGGTTCATTCCGCCACTCTTGTACTTGCTATATATATTTTTCCCTTCCCTCAGGTCACAATTTCAGAGACATACGTCTTAGCGTGCCTGCAAACCTGATGATAAGCAGTCCTAATCCTGTTTCTTTTGGTCATGCTCCATCCCATAAGGCTTACCAGAATTCTAATGGAAAAGAATTTACCAAGTATTGCACATTGCCTCAACCACTGTGCTTTCTTGGCCCAAAACACTCCTTGAAAATGTTAGCTGACTGATCCCAGATGCAACATGTTAACTTATGAAGAGATGACAAACCTCCTAACACTAGAAGATATAAAATTTGTGATTTTGTTCATCGAGCCACTTTATGGCACAGACAAATGCACAAAATACAAATAAACTGGTGCAACATAAAGGTATGCTTTCATATGATATAGGAAACCCATGAACATCCAAGTCGATTTGCAATTTCAGACTATTTATAAATAACAGATGGTTTTCTGTAATAATGTCAAAGGTGCAACCCTTGGTAGCACGAAACTTCCATGTCGAGTAATATTCCTGCTTTAGGAAACTTTTGGAACTTGAACTTACATATGCTTCTTAAGTACTTCCTTACTTCATGTGTTTTCTAAAATATCCGCCCCACAACCAAAGCCATACCCACTCTCGATTCTAGCAAATTTATGTTTAAGTAATCCTTGAAATGGTGAACTTCGTAAAGAAGGATCTGCATGGAAGTTCCCTGAAATGTCAGTGTAAAAGTGTGCCCACGAGTAGCATATAGTACACAGCAATGACCATCCATGTTCAAACATTGATTGTTGTGCCGCACTATCTAGCATTTTTTTTCCCATAGATCCTAGTAAGCATGATGCATAATAGAGTTTCAAGATCTGATTGGTACCAAACATTTCGGCTTTTGCTCTTTCCTTATAAGGCTTGTTAGGTAAAAGTATTAAAACACTTTAACTAGACTTTTCTAGGTGGGGTTTATGAAGTGGTAGATACGACCCTTTTATCAGAGAGGACTAATCTGGATACCATAGTGAATATTGTTCATGAGGCATGTTTCCATGTGCAGGCATGAGCGAATGAGAGAGCAAACAAGCACCTGGGCGCATGTGTGCATGCATCTGAGAGAGAGAGAGAGAGAGAGAGAGAGAGAGAGAGAGAAACTGAGGAACTTCCAACTGTTGGAAGTGGTCTCTTAACAAGCTTTTATTTGCTGTACGGAATACAAAGTGGAACACTGATGAGTTTGATCTATATGTGAGATGGTTTTTATGTTTGCCGAAGCATATTCAAGTGTTGGTCAGCATGAAAATGTCCAACAACATAGTTAAACTACATAAGACATTATGGGGAACTCGGTTGCTTTTAGTATCTGAGAAAAAACCAATCTTTTGGCTCCTTTCTTCTTAAAGTTGCCAAAAGTTTGGATAGTGTCGGAAACCTAATTCGCAGTATTGCTAAAATCAGGCTATCCATGATCTGGATGGCCTAAACTGGAAAAAGAAAAACCCTAAGCAACTAGAATCAGGCAGTTAAATCATTTTTGTGGAAGGTCAGGCCTTCAGATTTTGGATGTCATCCAAAACATGGACCGTGTAATCCACTGGATTGCCCAATCCACTTAAAATGTGCTGCATCTGCAGTGCTCACACATGACACAGATTGACACCTCCCAAGTTTCATGTCTGCACAGTAGACTTGTCCCACAAAACTAAATTATATAGCTGACTTTTAGGAAGATTTAAAAGAGTTTTTGGATGCCTAAATGTTCTTGACCTATGTTGCCTCTAAAGAGTTCAATTTGAATTCAAATTGGGCCATTAGTGAGCGACCAACTGGCTACCTAGTTTCCTAACCTTCAATTGAATATCCAGGTCATTCAATATTAAGCAAGTATTTGTAGGAGGTTTGTATAGTATTTCAGAGAAGGAAAAAGGAGTCCTATTTTCACATTTTAGAGGATTTGTATCCAACTGCAGCGAGATAACTTGCTGTAGGCCCATAGTTTCCTTCTGCTCCCTGTTCTTCTATTTTACCATCACTCTCTCCTTTTCCAACTCTCCTAAACCCTTATTTTTTTCCTAAGCAAACTCAACCCTGTTTCTTTCTTTACTGTGCTAAACACTGCTTTTAAACAGAAAATTTCCATATGATAATCAGATATTTTTCTCTTTCTAGGGATTTTTAATTATTTTTCTTTTTTAATATTTTCGTATTATTAAAGTCAAAAAAAATCTTATTATCCACAATCAGGCCCAGGATCCCAATCTGAATTAACCCCCTCTACTACTTACGGTCCGATCCCCATCTTAACAACATTGCCAATTCACACACCAGTTGTGGATGACAGCTATTCAATTACGGCAGTCTCATAATTGCCTGCCTAGTGACTCCATATCAACACTTGGATGCCTCACAAGACATTGAAAAGCTGACCTGAGAATGCATCAGCTTGGAATCACTTATTAAAATGATCACTTTCCTCAATAAATATATCACTAATCAAATAGATCCATGCGAACTAGTGTGGCATTTTAATGTACGGATCAAGTGATTAGATAGGAGTGTGCGTTTAGTGGTTGACAAGTTTACATGATTTGCACAATACATACAAAACGCCCAAACAAGAAATTCACTTCCTGTCACAGGAGTATAATTTGATTCAGTTATGAGGACTGATTAAACGTTTAAGTCTGACCAGCAAGCCATCATGAATATTCATGTATTTATTTTGTGATAGTCATTAATATGAAGAATATTTATTGGTTTGCCAAATGTTTTCTTCCAGGGATCATATCCAATATCTGATAAAACCTTAGAGCCCATGGATGTATTTTTGGTAAATAACATCCTAAGCATGGTGGGGGTCCTGGGGGAACACTGGTGTGGATGATTGCACCATCACATGAAGGAACTTGGGTCTCATGGTGCTATGAATCTCATAGTTCTTGCAATATTGTTCTCCCAAGTCCCTCTCAACTTGCTATCCTTCACAAAAAAAAAAAAAAAAATCCCTCTCAACTTAGTTGTTAGATTCACATTAAATATGATAGTTATTGATGCGGACAAATCAACCGTATTGAGCGACGGGCATGCTGAGGTTTGTCATGGGCTTCCAAGTGGGATGGAGGGGTCGTCTCTCTTCTTCGGAACCCTGCAAGAAGTCCCCGGCCGGTGCTCCCGGCGAGGACCCTCCGACGCTCAAGTTAGTAAACTTGTCGCTCAGTTCTGTAGTAGTGAGATAGGAGTTGAGAGATAGAGAGCGATAGATAAGAGAGAGATCTCCTTGCATTGAGCTCGGGTCCTCCTCTTATACTGTTTGGGGGTCCCGTTTACCTCGTTTGTTGGAACCATCGAATCTTCCTTGTTGAGATAAGTTTCTTTGAACGGTGAGTGGTTAAGCCGTTGCTGGATGAGGGCCGCTTGTAGCGGTAACTGTCGATCGTGGCAGCACTTGCCCGTGATTTCAGTGAGCGAGGTACACGGCAATAGACCTCGAATCTCGGGATCCGTTGCCTGAGGCGGGTCATTGTGTATGCGAAAAAGGCACCAAGTTAGGACCGGAGCCGTTGCTGGAGGCCGGAGCCAAAGGCCGTCGCTGGAGGCTGGAGGCCGGAGCCGAAGGCCGTCGTGGAGGCCGGAGCCAAAGGCCGGAGCTGGAGGCGAAGCCAAAGGCGGAGCCGAAGGCCGTCGCGGAGGCCGGAGCCAAAGGCCATCGCTGGAAGTCGAAGCCAAAGGCCGGAGCCAAAGTTCCTTTTCTGGGTTTTGCTGTCACATCATTATCTTCGAAAATCGTGCAAAAGATAATACCACCCAGAAAAGATGGTCAGCCGTATCAGATGCCCCCTGCCCCTAGATGGGTGAGCGCACAATCATCAGCAAAAGGGGTGTTAATATCCTCTGGGCGGCCGATTCTCGCGCCATCATTTCGTATGTCCGGGCTGTTGGGATTGGGAGGATTTCCTCGAGTAGTGAGTCGTAAAAGGCGAGCGTCATCATTGCGGTAAAGCCACCGCCATTTATCTATTGGTGGAGCTTTTCGTATTTTTCGCGCCGATAGGCCGCCGAAGCGCCTTCCATTTGAAGGTAGACACATGGCCAGAACGGACGGCCATGGGATGATTTGAAATGGGGCTATAAGAGGAAAAATCGTCCTTATCCTCCCATCTTCCCTTCTCTTTACTCTTACGCTACTGCTTCCTCTCGAGTCCGCAAGCGTCCGTCCGCCTCCGTGTTTTATTCTCTCTTCGTGCTCCTTCGATCCTAGCTCGAGTTTTCAGGTTAGTCTCCATGGCTTCCTCGCCTTCTTGCTCTATTTCTGATTCCGGGGATCGTTCCCCCACTCCTCAAACTTTCGCTTCCTTACCAAGCCAGTGGTCTACCCCCTCCTCCAATTACTCCTTGCCAGAACGGCGGCCGGTCAGACGCCCCGTAGCCGGGAGTCGTCTGATCGGCGGGCGGACTTCCGTCGGAGCCGTCCGATGGCTGCTGGTCCTTCCAGCGCTGCCAAGGAGTCCCCGAAGGGACTGCTTCCACTATGTCTGCTCAAGACATAGTAAATCTGAAAGCTAGGTATAGCTTTCCGCCAAATCTTCGTCTGTTCTACCCTGCTCCTAATGACAGGGTAACCTCTTTCCGTTCCGGAAGAGTTGCCTTGTATGGAGCCTTCTTTAAGGCCGGACTTCGGCTACCTATCCATCCTTTCATCCTCAATCTTCTGGACCGATACTCTCTAACACCTTCCCAGTTAGTTCCTAACTCGATCCGAACCATTGTCGGCTTTCTGGTTCTCTGTCACCTGCAAGGCATAGAGGCCAGCATCTCCTTATTCCGCAGTTTTTATACTCTCCGCAAGCAATCAGGTTGGTGGTCCTTTACTCCTAGGTCCAATAGGATCCTCAAGTTGTACCTTCCACCTCCGTTAAAGGGTGGAAGGATAAGTTCTTTTTTGCTGATATCGTGGGGTGCGCGGAAGCTGGGGGACACCCAACATTGATGCCAATAGGGATTCTTCTATCCTTCCAAGAGATCGAATGGCATTTGGGCAGCTTCTGACTGCCGATGTCCCTCGATGCAATAAGCTTTTGGTTGATGAAAACCTTCGTCTCGCCGGCCTAATCCCTTCTGGTGGTGAGCACTTGATTACCCACATTTTTTCTTCTTTTCTTTTCTTTTTCTTCCCCTTTTTTTTTATTTATCTATTATTTTTTATTTATTTATTCATCTCCCGTCTTTATAGGGATGGCGCCATCGCTTCGCGAGCTCAGGCAGGCGGCCACTAAGAAGAGGAAGGCAACGAGGAATGAGTCCCTTGCCGAGAGGAGGGCCGTTGCCAAAGTCCCAAGAAGGGCCGACGCTGGAGGGGCCGACGCGGGGAGGGCCGATGCCGGAGGGGCTAGAGTTGTGAAGCCCCTGCGCGCTAAGATTTTGAAGAAGGCCGACACTAGAAGGGCCGATGCGGGGAGGCCGGTACCAAAGGGCCAAAATTGTAGAATCCCCGCATGTGTGCGAGGCAGAGCCCAAATCGACGAGCCCGCCAAGAGAGACATGGTAAAGGCCGAGGCCAGCGAGGAAGACGGGCGGAGCCAAATAAGAGAAAGAAGATCTCCCTCAGTTCCAGCTCCTCCTATCATCCTGCTCGATCCTTCTCCAGAGCAGGTTGCAAAAGCACCGTCACCCCGCCTGAAGCCGTGGAGACGGAGCAGGTCTCTGCACCAATAGAGCCAACTCCCGCAGCTATCCTGCCTCCGTAGGGGCAACAACCGAAGCGCCTCCACCAACCAAGGGGTCAGAGGCAGTAGAGTCGGAGGCGGAATCTTCCTCCGCGGCCCCCGTGCCGAGGGAAAGGAGGGGCGTCGACCCTTCCTTCCAATCACTGTTAGCGAACCACAACTGCTGGGCCGAGCGGGCCCTAGATAAAGCATCTGTGGTAGAGGTGCAGGAGTTTCTCCGGCATCAAGGGAGAGCCACCTTCCGCAAGGCGTCGGTGGCACATCTCTGGGTGAGCCTTTGCTCCATTATCATTTTTTCTCTTTGTTTCGTTTGTTTTATTTTGCTTTTTAACATTGACATTCCATCCAGGCACTGAACTCTCTGATCGCCATGAGGGAACTTTGGACCCTGAGTGATGCTGCTCTCGACCAGTCGCGAGAGGAGATGCTATCACTTCAGGCCAGGGCAGAAAAGGCAGAGATGGCTTTGGAGGATACCCGGGCCACCCTAAAGGGTGAAGTCGAAGCCATCCGGCTGAGAGCCGAGAAGGCCGAGTACGCGCTGGAAGTTGCCCAGCGTCGTGCAGCCAATGAGCTGGATAACGCTCAGGCGGCCGAGGAAAGCAAAGGATAGCCGAGGAAAGGCTGAAGGTGGTGGAATCAGAAATGTGCGTCTTGAAGACTCGATTGGATTCCGCCTCCATTGAAATAGACGCAGCCAAAGAGGTCGCCCGCCAGTCCGACGCCAAGATTGCCGACTTGGAGGCGGCGGTGACTGAGGCCAAGAGGGAGGCCGTCGAGTCCGAGCGGAAAGCCCTCGAGGCGGAGAAAAGAGCTGCAGAGGCCGTAGAGGATTTCAGGAAGTCTAAAGCCTTTGATAAGGAGCTTGCCGAATCGGCGGCGTTTGCTTACAATGCCGGCTTCCAAGACTGCAAGGAAAAAATCCAAGAACTCTACGACCTCGAGGATATTGAAGGGCTGAAGCCAGATGACATCCCTGAAGACGATGACCCGGCCCTAAATGACCCTTAGCAGTTTTTTTTTTTTTTGTATTGCTCTAAGCCCGACTCAGGTCGGCAATTTTGTAAACTTTTAGCCATCAATGAATATTTTAACCCTCATCGCGTGCCTTTGGTTATAATCAGCTTTAGCTGCGTGAGTTGTCGCGAATCTCCAACCAATGTGCCTCGTTAGATAGGTCGCGCGAAATGTGACTGTGCGCCCAAACATTATCCCGAATTACCGGCGCAGGGAGCCGGTTTTTGGCATCGACGCGAAGGACCGGTCTTTTGCCGATGCGGAGAGTCGGTCTTTAGTGCCGACGTGGAGAGCCGGCCTTTAGTGCCGACGCGAGAGCCGGCCTTTAGTGCCGATGCGGAGAGCCGGTCTTTAGTGTCGATGCTGAGAGCCGGTCTTTAGTGCCGACGCGGAGAGCCGGTCTTTGTTGCCGAGCATACTCATTAAAAATAATGCAAACATTTCGAACATCAATCTGTCAAATAGATTTAATGAAGATAGCACCTTACTGATAATACCGGCGTAAATTGTCGGCGTTCCAGGTGCGAGGAAGCGGTTTCCCGTCTAGCTCTTCAACTTTGTATGCCCCGTGGTGAAGTACCTCCTTGACACGGTATGGTCCTTCCCATTTCGGTGCCAGCTTGCCCCCCTCTGTTGGCTTTGATACTTCAGCTCTTCGCAGAACGAGATCTCCGAGCGGAACGTCTTGGATCGCACTCGAGCATTATAGTATTTGGCCGCTCGCTGACGGAAAGCCGCCATGCGAAGCTGTGCTTGGTCTCGCAATTCTTCCACTAAATCTAGATCGGCTCGCAGCTGGTTTGAGTTGCTTTCTTCGTGGTATAATTCTGTCCGGGGACTGGGAACTCCTATCTCCACCGGAATGACCGCTTCGGTCCCAAAGACCAGGCTGAAAGGAGTTTCCCCAGTAGGGGCTCGCGCGTCGTGTGGTAGGCCCACAGTACACTGGGGAGTTCCTCCACCCAGCGCCCTTTGCAGCCATCTAGCCGAGCCCTGAGCCCTTGGAGGATGATGCGATTGGTCACCTCGGCTGCGCCGTTGGTCTGGGGGTGCCCCACGGAGGTAAATCGATGATGGATGCCCAGGCCAACGCAGAATTCCCGAAGGCCGCGTTGTCAAACTGTCGGCCGTTGTCAGTAACGAGGGTGTGCGGTAGCCCGAACCGGCACACACAGACTTTCAGAAGAAAGTCCTTACTTTGCCCTCCGTGATCTTGGCGAGAGCCTCCGCCTCGATCCACTTGGTGAAATGGTCGACTGCCACCACTAGGAACTTGCGTTGTCCGGAGGCTGGAGGGAACGGTCCCAGATGTCCATGCATGTTTCCCAAGGGTGGTGGCCGCTGTTGGGCGGGTTGCGGAATGACTTTGGGATCAGCCTCCGCCTTGATCCACTACCACTAGGAACTTGCGTTGTCCGGAGGCTGGAGGGAACGGTCCCAGATGTCCATGCCCACTGTGGTCAGCTGGGACGCCGGTTGATGTTGAATGTTAGCATGGCGCTGGCAGCTGTCACACCTCTTAACAAGTTCGGATGCGTCCTCCTTCATTGTCAGCCAGTAATACCCCTGCCGTAGGGCTTTGTATGCAAGAGCTCTGCCCCCCAGATGGCTTCCACATATACCTTCATGTATCTCTCGCAGAATATAATTAGCTTCGGTGGGACCGACACACCTGAGAACTGGGTATGAGAACGACCTCCGATAGAGCTTTCCCTCCATTATGAAAAATTTTGGGGCCCGTCTTTTAAGTTTCCTGGCTTCGGCAGGGTCTTCTGGGAGGGTACCCTCGGTAAAGTACCGGACATAGGCGTCCATCCAGGAAGGCTCCTGCTCAACTGGTAGAGTTTCTCTTGATGCGTCAATACTCGGGGCTTCTAAGTGCTCTACATAAGCTCTTCCCAGCATCCCATCAGCTGAGGTGGCAAGATGGGATAAGGCGTCGGCTCTAGCATTCTCCTGTCGAGGGATGTAGCTGACGCTAAAGTAAGCCAAGGGAGAAGCTAGCGATTGCACCATACTTAAGTAGCGGGACATGATGGGATCCCTTGCTTCATATTCCCCTGCGATTTGGCCAGCGACCAGTTGGGAGTCGGTGAACGCCCTAAGGCGTTTCACCCCAAGCTCTTGAGCTAATCTCATCCCGGACAGCAGAGCTTCATATTCTGCCTGATTATTAGTGGCTGGAAAGAGGAAGCGGAGTGCACACTCGGTTACAACTCCATCCGAGTTGGCCAAGATGAGGCCTGCTCCGCTCCCTTGAGAATTCGACGCCCCGTCTACATGAAGGACCCATTCATCATCACTGGTTCCGAGAGGCTGGGGGTTGTAGAAGGTTCTTCAGGTTGCTCCTCTCCCCAAGTGCATTCGACCAAAAAATCCGCCAAGACTTGAGATTTCATGGCCGACGGGGGCGAAAAGACAGATCGAATTCCCCCAACTTAAGCGCCCACCTTGCCAGCCGGCCGGAAGTATCCGGGCGAGCGAGAACTGTCTTCAGAGGTTGGTCTGTGATCACCGCGATCGGGTGGGCTTGGAAGTATGGCCGCAGACGCTGGGCAGACACGATCAACGCGAAGATAATCTTTTCCATCTTCGAGTACCTGGTCTCTGCATCGTGGAGCACCTTGCTTGTGTAGTATACTGGCTTTTGCGTGCCATTGGTGTCCACGCGGACCAGCACAGAACTAACGGCTTCAGGAGAGGCCGCGAGGTATAGAAGGAGTTCTTCTCCACCTGTTGGCTTGGCTAGCAGCGGCGGGGTAGATAAGAATTCCTTTAACCCCTCGAACGCCTCTTGACATTCTTTCGTCCATTCGAATTCATTGACCTTGCGGAGCGCCTTGAAGAAAGGTAGGCACCTTTCAGCGGACTTGGACAGGAAGCGACTTAAGGCGGCCACCCTTCCCGTCAGGCGCTGTATTTCCTTCTTGTTGGCGGGAGGCCTCATGTCCAAGATGGCTTGAACTTTGTCCGGGTTTGCCTCGATCCCCCGCCGGGTTACCATGAAACCCAAGAACTTTCCGGCTGTCACCCCAAATGCACACTTGCGTGGGTTCAGCTTCATCTGGTACCGACGAAGGTTGTCAAAAGTCTCGTTAAGTCCGCGATATGGTCGGTGGCGTGGACGCTCTTTGTCAACATGTCATCCACGTACACTTCCATGTTGCGTCCTATCTGGCCTTCGAAGACTTTGTTCATCAGCCTTTGGTAGGTGGCTCCCGCGTTCTTTAGCCCAAAAGGCATTACCCTGTAGCAGTACAACCCCTTCTCAGTTATGAAGGAGGTAGCTTCTTCATCCGCCGGATTCATCCTGATCTGGTTGTATCCAGAGAAAGCATCCATGAAGCTAAGGACCTCATGACCGGATGTAGCGTCCACCAGTTGATCGATCCGGGCAGGGGAAAGCTGTCCTTAGGGCATGCTTTGTTGAGATCGGTGAAATCCATGCACATTCTCCAGCTCCCGTTGGTCTTACGGACCATCACCACGTTGGCCAACCATTCGGGTAATGAACCTCCCGAATATGGCCTGCAGCCGTTAACTTGCGAACTTCCTCGTCGATAGCTTTCTGTCTATCTGGAGCGAAGTTTCTTTTTTTCTGTCGGACCGGCCGACACTCTGGCCTGAGGTTGAGCCGATGGGTGATCACTTCCTCGGGGACGCCCGGCATGTCTGAGGACGACCATGCAAAGACGTCGGTGTTGGCACGCAGGAAAGTGAGAAGTCGATCACGTGCCTCTTCTGGAAGCAACGCCCCCACCTGGACAGTCCTTGCCGGGTCATCCCCCAAGGGGAGGGTCAGGAGGTGTTCGGCTGGCTCTCCCCTCCTTCCCAGCTCCCGGGGATCGAGCGGCTCAGAGGCTATTGCCGACGCCGCTTCCAGTGGGCTGGGAGACAAATGATAGCAAAGCGGTGGCGGGCTTTGCTCCCCTTTCATCTCTCCGACTCCTTCATCGGTGGGGAACCTTACCAATAATCTTAGTGGAGATCACGGCATCTAGCAAATTCAATCCTGGTCTCCCCAATATAGCGTTATAAGCCAGTGGGACCCGGACCACCAAGAAATTTATAACCACGGTGCTTTGACATGGAGGGGTTCCAGCCGTGACTGGGAGGGCAATCTCCCCCTCAACGCTCACCGAGTCTCCAGTGAAGCCCATTAGAGGCGCGGCGATGGGTCGGAGGGAAGACTTCGACAGATTCATCCGAACAAAAGCCTCGTAGCTCAAAACATCCACCGAACTCCCACTATCAACTAAAATTCTTTTTACAGGATGTTTGGCTATAGTCATGGACACAACGACGCTGTCGTCATGCTTATTAACTACCCCATCTAAATCCTTTCCAAAGAAAGGAATTACAGAATCTATTCCCTCTCGCTGCCTTTTGAACCGCCACCTGCCCCCAGGAAATCATAGCTATGGTCTTCTCCGTTGGAGCATTGTCCACGCCGGCCGGAAGTATCGGAGGCACCGATGGACCGAAGTGGGAAGGTTTCCCCTTCGAACGAATTTGCCCAAGTGACCCTGCTGAACCAGCTCCTCAATGGCCTTCTTCAGATGGCGGCAGTCCTCGGTGTCGTGACCATAGTCTCGGTGGTACCGGCAGTAAAACTCCTTGTTGCGGGGGTCCCAGATTTCAAAGGAGCCGGACGCTTGAAATAAGGTTCCTCCTCGATCTCTAGTAGGATGTGAGATATAGGAGCCATGAGGGGAGTGAATTGCTCCTTAGGAATAAGCGTCTGTGGTCGGCGATCTGGCGGTGAGGAGGCTCAGGCTTCCGGGGTCGTGCTCCGGCATGATCAGTAGGCGGTGGTTTCTTACTGGTGTTCTTGTCAGCTTCCCTCCTGGAAGAATCCGCCTCGTCAGCGCGGATGTATTTCTGTGCTCGACTCAGAAGCTCGCATAAGAACTCGGAGGCTTCTTGTCCAGGGAATAGGCAAACCTGGAGGGACGAAGTCCTCGTTTTAATGCCAAAGTGGCTACAGAATCTTCCAGGTTGTATACCTCCAACGCTGCTTCCTTAAACCGAGCGACAAAGTCCTTCAAGGTCTCGCCACTCCTCTGCTGGACAGCAAATAGGCTATCAGCCACTCGTGGGATCTTTCGGCAAGCATCAAAGTGGGCCAGGAAAGATCGCTCGAGTTGCCGAAACGAATTGATGCTGCGTGGAGGCAGGCGGAATACCACGCACGTGCCGCCTTGCGAAGGGTGGCCGGAAAGGCGACACATAAAAGGGAGTCCGTCGCTCCCTGGACCTGCATGAGGACCTTGTAGCTCTCCAGGTGGTCCAGTGGGTCCGTCGTGCCATCGTACGGGTCCAGTTGGGGGAGACGGAAATGGGGCGGGACCGGTTCCTCCATGATGCGCCGGGAAAGTGGGGGGCGATGCTCATAGTCCGTCCCGTGAGGGTTAGCGATCCGGCGGCTAAGCTCCTCCAACCGTCGATGATACTCATCGAGCCGTTGCTCGGCCCGACGGGTAGTCTTCCTGAGGGTGCCATCTTCGAGATGAATCAGAAGAAGAAGCCGAAGAAGATCGCCGCGTAAGGAACGCACCCGTCTGGACTCTCTCTCCTCCGCCGATGGTGGGAACGACCGGAGTGGCGAGAGGGGGACCGCCGTCGCTTCGAGGCCTCTCGGCGACGAGGTTCAGGGGTGAGCGGGAGACCTCGGGTGGGGTCCCGCCTTGGTGAGACTGGACTGTCCCCCGCACCCCTTCATCGGGCGCAGGGGGTTGAGGTGCAGCAGCCAAACAATGTTCTTGCAGTCCCCGTACCATTGTCATCAGGTCCTGGACCTGGTGAGCCAGAACCTCAAGCCGGTCAGGCTGGCTTATCTGTGCAGGGGGCGGAACATGGAGGTTGGCCTCCGATTGCTCAGCCCGTGGAATGCGCTCCGCGGCTTGACTGGAGGAAGCCTCCTGTGCTCGTGTAGTCACCATCGTCTCCCTCGCAGAATTGGTGGGGTCACAGGGAGAACCTTCGCCTTCCTCCCGTGCGAACGCCCCTACCTGGCGCGCCAATCTGATGCGGACAAATCAACCGTATGAGCGATGGGCATGCTGAGATTTGTCGTGGGCTTCCAAATGGGATGGAGGGTCGTCTCCTTCTTCGAACCCTGCAAGAAGTCCCCGGCCGTGTTCCCGGCGAGGACCCTCCGACGCTCAAGTTAGTAAACTTGTCGCTCAGTTCTGTAGTAGTGAGATAGAGTTGAGATAGAGAGATAGAGAGAGAGATCCCCTTGCATTGAGCTCGGGTCCTCTTATACCTGTCTGGGGGGTCCCGTTTACCTCGTTCCGTTGGAACCATCGAATCTTCCTCGTTGGATAAGTTTCTTTGAACGGCGAGTGGTTAAGCCGTTGCTGGATGAGGGCCGCTTGTAGCGGTAACTGCGAGCGTGCTAGCACTTGCCCGTGATTTCAGTGAGCGAGGTACACGGCAATAGACCTCGAATCTCGGGATCCGTTGCCTGAGGCGGGTCATTGTGTATGCAAGAAAGGCACCAAGTTAGGACCGGAGCCGTTGCTGGAGGCCGGAGCCAAAGGCCGTCGCTGGAGGCCGGAGCCGAAGGCCGTCGCTGGAGGCCGGAGCCAAAGGCCGTCGCTAGAGGCCGGAGCCGAAGGCCATCGCTGCCTGGAGGCCGAAGCCAAAGAAAGGCCGGAGCTAAAGGCTGGAGCCAAAGCCCGAGCCAAAGTTCCTTTTCTGGGTTTTGCTGTCATCATTATCTCCAAAAATCGTGCAAAAGATAATACCACCCAGAGAAGACGGTCAGCCGTATCAGTTATAACTAATTAATAGTCATGCATTTAATAGCCCATTGATCAGAATTTAATATCCAACCTACTCTCATGGTCTCATCTTCTCAAAACATGATATGGTCTGTCCTTGCACCAGTTTACACACTTCGGTGGGTTCATAAAGGGCAAGTGTTCACCTGGACTCTCCATTTTGGCATATAGGCAATAGGCTTTTTGACCTTAGCCTCATGTAGATGGCATCGGCCAAGCCAATTTTGACCTCATATCCCACAAGAAGGTACTACTACATTGACTCAACGGGCTTCTTATGTGCTGTAGAAGTGTATGGTACTACATTGACTCAAGGGACTTCTTATGTGCTTTACAAGTGTATGAAGATTAGACTTGTTTAAGTGAGGTACTTTATATTGATCCTTGGTAGGCCTTAATAGTTAGAACAGCAGTGGTGGCCAACCATAAACATGGCCATCCTTCTCTCCAAAATGGTAGGAAAGTAGGATGACCACTTAAGTAAGGTGCATACCACCTTGCTAACTAAAATAGGAGAGTAGGGCTGGCCACTTGCGCACACCCCCTTTCCTTGTAGGACAAGGATAGGGGCACCATCTTTATAAATAGAGGAGTCAACTCCTAAGGTAGAGGAAAAAGTTCCCTCACTCTTTTCCCTCTCTTGATTGCCCTCTTCTCTTTTTCTCTTAGTGTACCTATGCAAGTTTAGGTTTGGAGAAATTTGATAGGCCTCTACAGGTGAGCAAAGTGATGCTTGGCAATTCAACAAGAATAAAAGGAATGGAGATATTGCCCCAACCAAACTTCAGCATGCAGTTGTGAGAAGATTGGATTGCTTAACTCAGGTTATGCAACTAAGTAATCTTCTTTTTTGATAAGCAATTAAGTGATTTTCTAGCCCTTGTGTGCTTATTGTTACTTGAGAAAAACTTTTGCCCACATAACTCAATCCCTAGGCCTAAAATTCTATTTTTCTGCTGCATATCCCATTTCATCTTTCACCCATGGCTGGTTGCAAAAATCCAACTTCCTAAGTATAAAGCTATTCATCATCATGAACGTATTATTATCTCCTCTGGAAAGATCCATGTAGCTCACTCTCCAAGTTAGCTTATTGTGATTCTTACCAAAAGTCAACTCCTAGTCCTCATATAAGATGTTTACATAAAATCTTACACAGTGGTCTTGTCAAAATGTCCAAGGACTAAAAGTATAACAATAACAGATATCATTTTAATAATTTTCCATAACATGTGGCAGTTAGATTCTAGGAGGCAATCAGATGTTTGTTTTTACTTGAATATCAACTATAGACTTGAGTGTTTATTATTTAATCTTCTTTTGAAAAGTGAAAAATAAACAAAGAAAAAAAGCAAGACATAACGTCAGAAATTTTTTTGAGTGAACGATAAATTAATCAAGCATGCATAAAATGTTGTATTTCAACATGCAACTTTTCGTACACATGGTATCCAACTTCTCTTTTGCAACCCATCCTTAAGACTTTTCATACAGCCACTCAGTATCCAACCCTTCTTTTGCTAACATCCTTTGTATTCACACAGCATCTTGCACAACATTATCAATTTTATTAACTTTCAATAGATCCTCCCCTCCTTTCCCCCCCACGAGGCAAGAAAAAAAAAAAAGGGTTCAAAACAACTTTATAGGGGCATCTGCAGCTGTATATATGACCTGTATCACTATACTTCCGCAATTAAATCCACAAATTTTATCTACAAGCTTTTCCTTCCACATCTCAAAACTTGCAAACATGTTCTAGAAGTGATATATATCACTCAATGCTATCACATTATCATCACCCCTCCACATGAAGGTTATATAGATCTTCAACCAAATTTCTTTCTCATCAAATTTCACATAAACCAGACAAAATGGGGAATTATTATCTCATGAGGTACGAAGTTTTGTCTAAAACACTTTGGCTTTGGATTAGAACCTAAAACATAGCTGCCATTTTCAGTTACATGAGTCATGTATTACTGAAACTATGTGCCAAACCAAATTCTCTTTTTGTTTTTCTTTTTTTCCTTTTCCTTTTTTTTTTTTTTGAGGATGGTCCCAAATCAAATTCTAGAACTGAATGATCAGCTCCCTCCCCTTTCATTCGTAACTGACTAAATTGATCATGGATGCTTAACTTAATGAATGCTTGGGTGGTCAATGTTAGTTATAAGACATTTTTTAAAAAAAATGTATTTGGGCAATCAGTGTCATCATTAACTTCTTTTGTTTTGGAAATTAAAAAAGGGAGGAACATATCCAAAGGTTATTGGTCCAGCCTCCAAGAGATGATTTATTAGATTAAATTTGGACTTCACAAGATTTCAGAAAACTCAAAACTTTTGCATCTGATTCCAAACAAATTTAAGAGGGAAAAAAAATCTAGGCTGTAGTGTTTTTTTTTTATTTTTTTTTATTGGTTTGGGGGGGGGGGGGGGGGCTGTTTCTTGAAAATTCTTTCAACGAAAAGGAGAGCAAAGAGAGTTGTGGTGTAGACAATGAACTCAAAGGACTAATTTGAAGAATTTGAGCTTTGGATATCTGTAATTCACAGTCAAAGTAAAAGAAACTTGACTTCTAATCATATATTAATAGAAATATACTACAATTTAAAATAATGCAAAACCAAAAATATAACAATAAGCATAACCATAAAAACCAAGCTCTGTCCCTACTTTGTGCACTTTGCTTTATGACCATCACAGAGAGATCAGGAATCTAATTCACGCTTTTATAAAGCAAGTTGAAAACCACCTGTGTTAATTTGCAAGGTTCATAAATAAAGTAGTTTATATAAAGCCCTACATGCACCTAGGATTCTAGCTACATTATGATTCAGATCAGGTTTTTATTTGGCTTAAGCCTTACAAAAAATGAAGCATGCATTTGTATGTGTTTTTAGATGCTAATGTAACATCTAGGTACAATAGGTTATTTTTTCCCCAAACAGTCAGGTCTGACAACAATTCTTGTCCTTACATGTAAATAGCACATATTAACATGCTTTGAAAGTGTAAATGCACATATTTATTAATGCTGCAATCATCTACATAATATACTGAGCATGTGCTTAGACAGGTTAAAAGCCTGTAATTTGATGACGACTTCTCATGCCTTTTTCTCTTAAGCATACCTGATTGAGGGGATTGTCTGGGGATTTCTTCCATAGCTTCCATATCATATCCTTGTACTGGTTGAGGGTCAGACCTGGTTTTTCTTCCTTCAGTTTGGGAAGCTCTGCTTCTTCAAAACCCTACATGTACAAATTTTAAGAGTTCAACAAACAAATATGTAGAAAACCAATTAAATATGCTATTGTAAAATTAGTCAACTGTCTTGTTCTCCAAGACAATAAGTATGAGCTGCTCCCTTAAAAACTAACTTAAGCATCATATAATTCCATCCCGGTCTGATTCTTACATACTAATGCTTGAAATTTATCAAATCTTATCTGTTAGTCTGTGATACATGAAATTTGGGTAGGATGGTAAGTTCCATGCTCAGCCTTGCACTCAATATGGGCAATAATTAGGTTGGTCTGTAGTCTGTTCTCCACACTACCGCAGAGGATGCATTGCATCCTCTGGGTATAATAAGAATTTTTTTCCAGAAAAGGATATAAGGATATGAAAGCAAGTTAAATGATCAGCAAAACATCAGTGACCCATATGGTAAAAAATAATGGCATAATTGCTACTATGTTCATGTGATCACCACTTATAATACCCTGATCTGATCAAAGACAAGCAAAAGATGGCACACAAACAAGTGTAATGTTGATGCGAAACCATAGCTGCTAGTGGAACCATTATGTGGAGCAAAACATCAGTGACCCATATGGTAAAAATAATGGCATAATTGCTACTATGTTCATGTGATCACCACTTATAATACCCTGATCTGATCAAAGACAAGCAAAAGATGGCACACAAACAAGTGTAATGTTAATGCGAAACCATAGCTGCTAGTGGAACCATTATGTGGAGATATCTTGAGAAGCATTTCTAGTTTCAATGTAAACTAGAAAACTTTTATGTCAATGACCTAAATTTTGTGTAATGGTGGTAGCAGATGGCATAGTGGTGATGGCAGTAACAAACGAAACTTCTTACTTGATGCTGATCATATCGAGCAAACATTTATTTGTTTATTGATGACAGTTTTTTTCTCCACAGTTTATTGTTTAATGATATTATAATAAGATGAATCACGCATTTTACTACCTCTATGGCAAGATCGGCTTTAGGATTTCGCCAGAGGAGAACAAGTCCCCTCTTACCACATAGCTACTGGATTTATTGTGATTTTCAGTAGAAAAGAAACTACTAATTGTTGATCTATATCTATAATTGTTTTGGCATGGAATGGCAGACAACGACACCCATCACCACCACTGGAATCCTTGATTAGACATATATCAATCACATTACATTAAAGAATCCATAGTTTCATTTAATATAAATTAAAAGATGAGAATAAAAAAATCCTAGTGACACAATGGCAAGGTACAATAAATAACCATGGAGGGATATTTTTTAAACAATTGCAATTGCATAAAGGACATCAAGGACTCCAAGAGAAAAAAGATGGGATAGATTGATGCAAAGAGCAAAGTGATAAAGGAAAAATTCCAAACAAGCAACTATTGATGACACATTAAGTTTAAATAAGGCTAGAATGAAATATGTGGATAACCAAGATGGAATGGAAAACAAGAGATACATATCAAGTTCAGTAAGAGTGGGCAATAGAATATTGGTGAAAATCAGAAGATCAAAGAAAGGTTAAAGTTAAACTTTAATGGAGAAGCATTTGTAGGAAAGAGATACAGCGTTAATGTTTCTTCATTTCCATGTGATGTAATAACAAATTAATTTAAATTGAAGCAAAAGAATAGGCCATTGCATATAGATGAAATACCAAGTTGAAGCTTAGAATATGAGAAAGAAATTAATCAAGTCGGGCAAACCAGTTTTGGCACCATCCATCATGGAATTAAAGTTACAAATTGTATAGTGAAGTTCCAGAAGAGGGTGACAAAAAAAAAAAAAAATGGTAATAATCTAAGACGATTGATTTGGTCTGCATTAGGAGGATTAGCAATTCAGGCTCTTTTCTTGCTAGCAATTTGGCACATATTAAAAAGATATGTGCATGAATGATGCAGTGACCTCATTAAGGTTGTGCAAGCTAAGGCAGTTACAAGCATTAAGTGTAGTTATGGCCAGAGAAGTAGCTTCAATCTGGGTGGGCTTACATCTAGGATCAATACAAGGCCCAAATTTCTTTTACACTGGAATACTTGGTGGCACATTCTATTTGCAAATATAACACTATTGATAGATGATAAGAGGACAAGCTCAAGTTTAAACTAAAATAATGCAAATAAAACCTTAATCAATAATGGTTTGAAAACCAACTAAAAAAATAAAGTATACGTAATGTGATTTAATCAAAATGCAAATGAAAATATAGCACAACTAACCATTATTAAGCAAGAGACATTATAGAGGAATTGCTTTCATTATCATGTATATATTATAGAAAGAACTGAGAGATAAATAACAGCATGTCTAATATAACAAGATCTATACAAAGAGATGCTTTTCAATAGTTATGTGATCAATGCATTCCAGGGTGACCTTAGAGAAAGTTCTGTAGAATGACTGGGCACATGGTGATGTATGGTTCAAATGTTCTGCAATAAAAAAAAAGGTCTAAGGAAACAAGATGAACTTAAAAGACTGATACTGCTCCAGAAAAAAGCTATTCAATTATGTAAAGGATGTAGAAAGAGAAAGAGAAGAATGACATATAAGGAAGTTGAATTGCAATTAACAACATATGTTGTTAATAAGAATGATGACAGAGGAGCACTCATCAGGTGGAGCACAAATAGTTAGAAGGATAGATGGTCATGATTGTACATGAACATTGAATTATAGCAAAATAAATTTCAAGAAACATACATACATACATACATGAAAATAGTGAAGGATAATGAAAATATAAAAGAGAGAGAAGAATTGTCACGGGACATATGTAATAGGCTTGCTGGATAAGGTTTAAATCAAGGAAAACAAAGCAAGAAGATACAACCAATGACCCTGAAATGCAAGTAGTTGCAATATAAGAGAACACTTGCCTATTCAAACTCTCTACTCATGAAAATGATGGGCCTTTCATACAAAAGGATGCAGTCATCTATTTGCATCTCTTCATGGTAAAGAGTTAATCTAAATTTACCTTACTTGAGGCAGTAATTTCAGTGGTAAGATCATCTGCATGGGCACCATATGCGTATGAACCAATAGAAAGAATGCTAGATTAAAATAAGGAAAATTTAGATTAGAATAAGGAAAATTCCCCACCCCCCCCCCCCCCCCCCCCCCCCCCCCCCCCCCCCCCGGCTTTTCAAACGATAAAAAAAAAAAAATCAAGCAACCAATGATAACAAAACTAAGTTTACAAAACACAATGACACTTCAATTGGATTGCAATGAAAACCTGGCCCCAAGGCATATGGATAGCAAAGTTCTGAGGTGATCATTTTTGCTTTCTTATGGTCATTATACAGAACAATTAACAGATATTAAAAGACATCAAAAGAATCTAAGTAGGCTGGACAATGTACAGGCATCTTTTGGGTTTCATGATCAATGCACGCCTTTAAGACTTAAAAGAAACTATTCCAAGGAAAAAGAAAAGGCCAACCATTATATATCGACCTGTTGAGGGTTTCGTGATTACTGTCTGAGTCTCTTTTAAGCGTTAAATTTATATTTCCAGAAACAAATCTGTTTTAAATCCATCCAAGTTTCGTTTCCTCGGAAAAAGAATAAAATTTAATATACTATTTTCCTTAGAGATCTCGCCAGCATCCACAGAACTAGGGTTTCTTTCTTTATGCGATCAAATATAATCACAAGAACTCATATAAAGAAAGAAAGAAGAACATCAATCATTGCCATCGTCGTCATCAATAACAATGAACCATCCAACAAAAGAATAAACTGGCGGAATGGATAGAATTAGAATAATTGGGAGGTGATCGGCAGTACCTTGAAAGAGGCCTTGAGCCTCCTCTCGGGGTGGCGATCGGGAGGCAACGAGGGTCGGCGATGGCCATGCGGGCGATGGCGTCCTCGACGGAGTGGGCTTCGATGACGGAGTCATCGCGGTTGGTGTTGGCGACGAGGATCATGCGCTCGTACTCCTCCTCCTCGGCGGTGCGGCTCTGACGTTTCTTGGCGGCCTCTGCGTTGCGGAGGATGCGCTGGCGCTCTTCCTCGCGGCGATGCTCGAGCTCGGCCTCGGTGACCTTGCGGACGGGGATGGAGACGCGGTTGGCATTGCGTTCGGGTCTGCGGCTGGCTTTCTCCAGTTCCTGCTGCTCGAGTTCGGCGAGCTTGCGGTTATCGGCCTTGCGGGCGGCGGCCTCGGCGCGCTTCTCGGCCTCGTCCTCGCGCTTCTTGGCGGCGCGGGATTTGGGGCCCTCGGCATTGCGCCAGTAGCGTTCCTCCTTCTCGCGGGCCTCGCGCTCCTTGCGCTCCGCCTCCGTCGCGCTGCGCCGGGCGCGAGCGGCCTCCGCCTTCGAGTTCACTTCCATCTTCTTCGGCATCTTCGTTTCTTCTTCTTCTGCCTTCTTTGGCCCTCTTCTTCTCCTCGCTTTGGTTTTCAGCTTCTTTCGATGGATGCTCGCGGACTCGAGACTGGAATTTCAAGGGAAAAGAACTCCCATAGCGTTTGGTTTGGTGGAAGGGAAGAGGGTTTAGGGACGTGGGGGGGTTTGGTCGGTCGGTCGGTCACGGGTTGGTACATACCTCCCTGGGCAACGGTGGATCCTTCTCGTGATTTTTTTCCCCCCTCTTTGCTTTTTGGCTTTCGTGAACTTTAAAAAATTATAAAAATAATATAAATAATTTAATATTTAAATGATAAAATTAAATTAAAAATTTATTTTTAATTCGTTAATTTAATATTCAATAATCTAAAAAAACTTCTTATTTCTTTCTCTCATTTTGGCCTCTACCTTTCCCTCCTCCGTCCTGTAGCCCCTCCTCTTCCCCACCTTCTACTAGGGCATCCTCCCTCTCCTCCTCCCCCTCTCTCTCTCCTATGGCAGCCCTCTTCATAAATGCTTCTCTCTTCAATAAATTTAAGGAACATTGTAGCTTTCAATTTTTCATTGAAAAAAAAAAGATTCTTCTTCGAACAAGCATGGAGCAAGCTACATAAATTATACGGATTGTATCTCATTCGCTTAGTTGAATATCATAAATACACCTTCTAGTCATTTAGCCAAGACGTCCAAAAATAGCTACTCTTTTCTTCTTTATTCTGATTCAGTTTCTTCTTTCGCAACCCTCTTACTCCAAGAATGTTCGACTTGCCCAGGTTGAACACTCCATAACTGTTCTAGTTAGGCCGAACACTCCGAGTAACTAGGCCGAACACTCCGAGAATGTTCAGTATGATTAGGCCGAACAGTATCAAGGGATTCAACAAAAAAATTCTATTTCATATTTTAATCTTGCATGTTAATGCTGGTTAATGTTATGTTTCAATATGAATGCTGATCCCTTATGAGTTAGACCCACAGAGTCAGTCAGAAGACGTCGTGCCAGGCATGCTGAGCCTGAGGTTCCTGTTGGACTATCGCCTCCAGCTAAGACAGTAAATGAGGATATGCCAGCTAGGGACTTTGAGATGAAGCGGTTGGGCCATGTCAAGGAGGTCCAAAGGATGAGTCTGTCTTGATTAGTTTCAGGACACATATAGCAGCCTCCATCTAAAGGCAACATGTATTATTTGTTTGTTATTATATTATATTTTCTTTAATATATTATTACGATAATGTGATATAAATTATTAATGTTATCCATTTATATTATAGGAACGGGCCCCACTGAAGTGCATGAACCATGCTACCAAGGTAGGTGAATGGCAGTAGTAGGCATCAGAGCAATCCAATATGAGGTTCAGAGCAATAGTTCAGTAGTCGGGCCTAGTAGAACTAGTGCACTATTCTTATTGGTTCACTGATAAGATTCTTGTCTTAGGCTTCATAAAGAGATGGCAGCCTAAGACGAATACCTCCATCTTTCCTTTGAGGAGATGACAATCACCTTGGATTATGTAGCCGCCATATTATGGATTAATGTCACGGGTGCCTCAATGTCACTATCTGTGATTGGATGAGTGATCAGGATGCTGAGGACCTACTTATGGAGCTGTTGGGTGTCATAGGTAGACGTGCGTTAGGAGATGCTATCAGTATTAGTCAGTCTATGAGGTTAGAGTGGCTAAAGAGTCATTTTCATGCAGTATCTGATAGAGATAGCCACCATAGGATAGAGTGTGAAGCATGAGGGTATTTGCTATTTTGTTAGGGTGGCACACTCTTTGTTGATAAAAGTGGGACGAGGGTGTCTATAGCTTATCTTTATCTACTTTGGAATTTGGATAGGGTGAGCACATATGCTTGGGGTGCTGCTGCCTTGGCTTATTTATATCGCCAGTGGAGGATTGCATATAGGGCATCCGTTGACAGATTAGTGGATACATGATGCTGCTCTAGGGTTGGATTTATGAGCATTTTCCAGCTCTCACTCCTCACCCACATCCCTTGATTATACTGATGTCAGGCACTGCATGCACCATTGGATTTTCGGTAGTCTATTACATACCATGATGGATCATTTAGTGGTTCTATGTGAGTCATTGAATGTTTTGAGGGCTAATGAGGTATGTATCATAGGACCATTCGCTTGTATATTTCTATAATTTTGATTTGTGATACAGTACCAAACTGATTAATGTTTATCTATTGCAGGTAGTTTGGGATCCCCATCGCCATATTCGGGAGGATCATTCATTCCTAGATATTGCATTCTTTAGTAGATGCCTAAGTGTATGGTTTGTTGTAGAACTCTATCATCCTGAAAGGGTTCGTAGACATTTGGCAGGATACAAACAATCCCCCGCGTGCCACTAGCCCCTGCGTGAGCCAGCAGAGGATCCATAATAGGATCATACCGCATTGCGTACGTCTTCTTGGTCAGATGTGGAAGAAATGGAAGGACCACCTGCTGAGCCGAGCAAGCTGGAGCCATTCGGTTACCCGACCATTAGGTTGTGTACCAGGATATATAGATTAGTATTCTTGTATCACGCACCTGGTAGTTCATCCTCTAGAGAGCCGATTCAGTATCTATTCTCGAGTTAGAGGAGATGTTGATGCCGACGTGCACTGGCATA
>UESW01002661.1:0-95970 GCA_900491605.1 Calamus simplicifolius | reverse complement strand
ATTCATATTTATGAACTAGCATGTTAATCTTGGATTCCTTGACTTGATTTGTTCCCTCATGGGTAACTTCAAGTCTATCCCAGATTTTCTTAGCAGAAATGCAAATAGATATGCGATTGAATTCATTTACATCTAATGAGCAGTATAAGACATTCATTGCTTTGGCATTGAGTTGTGCCAATTTCTTATCATGTTCATCCCATTCCGTTTCCGGTTTAGGAATCTCCATGCCATTAACTCTAGCAGTGGGTGTGTGTGGTCCATTGACTATAATACTCCATAGATCATAGTCAAGTGCTTGAATGAATATTTTCATTCTAGCCTTCCAATAACCATAGTTAGAACCATTAAATAAGGGTGGTCTATTAGTAGATTGACCTTCGGAAAAAGATGAACCAGCTTGAGTTGCCATGTGGATCTTTGACTCTTGATCGCTAGATCAAATCAAATGAGCAATAGCTCTGATACCAATTGTTGGTCCAGATAGCAACCCAAGAGGGGGGTGAATTGGGTTTTTCAAAAAATTAAACTCCTTTGAAAGATAACCCCCAGCGGAAATAAAAACTTAGATTCATAGATTTAAAACTAAGAAACTATAAATAGAGAGTTAAAAATAAAGAGACAATCATGGCAAACACAATAGATTTTATAGTGGTTTGATGTACCTACACCTACGTCCACTCCCAAGTACCTCTTGGGTCCATACTATAATCAAACTGATTACAGCAGAGTTGTTTTGCAAGCTCACAACTCAAACTTGTTGTTTTCCCGGGTGCACAATGAACCCAGCTAGTTTTCAAGGCTCACCAGCACAAAACCTAAAACCACAAGCTAATGCTTGCACAAGGCTAACAGCCTCAACTGAATCAATCACCAGATTGACCCAGCAAACAGTATTTGATTTTACAAAAGCAAACTGCTCCTTCAATGAGCAAATATACAATAATGAAACAATAAATAGAGATTAGGAACCAAGCCTGATTCGAAGATCTTGGTGGCTTCTTCATTCTCTTCCTTTGAATGGATCTTCCTTTGAATATGCTCTTGAGGCTTAGAAGATTGGAAAAACTAGGGCTTCTTCCTTCTCTTGAGATTTCTTCTAAATAGAACAGCAAAGGCTTGGAATATCTTTCTCTTCTTTTGGGGAATGAGTATGATCTTTCCTTACAGGTTTTCCCTCTTTTCTTTTCTGATAGATCTCAAAGATTTTTTCTCTCTTTTCTTTTTGCCTCTTTCTTCTCTTTTTCTCTCTTTTTTTTTGGGATGCAATCAACCCTCTTCTTATAGATCCGATTAATCCACAAATAGTGTGAAACTATCCGTTAGAAGCAAGTGAAAAAGGATTAGATCCATAAATAACAATAGTCGTTGGGATTAAAATAGATAAAGATAAAGTTTAGAGTCGTTCTGACAGTTCTGGAGCCGTGTTTGACATTCTGGAGTCGGCTCTGGCTTTTCTGGAGTCGGCTCTGGCTTTTCTAGAGTCGGCTCTAACTCGAAATAATTTAATCCGCTCGATCTGGAGTCGTCTCTGACTTTTCTGGGGTCGACACAAAATTCTTCTGGAGTCGACTCTAGAAGTCTAGGAGTCGACTCTAAGTCGTGGCCTGAAAATCTAACGTTCTGTTGTTTCTGATAGAGTCGGCTCTCACAGTCCCGGAGTCGACTCTAAGTCTGTGCCGTTTTCTAGAGTCGGCTCTGTGATTCCATGTGTCGACTCTAATGTCTGCAGTCTTACCTTGACATTAGATTCAAACCAGAACTTGATTTTCCTTCTTGATTTTGATCATCAAATAGACTTATAATCTGAAAAACTTAATCAAAATCATTAGTAACATCAAATGTTATACTCAATTAGTTTTGTTAATCATCAAAATCCTCAATTGGGTCAACAAAATGATATCTTCGCCGGATGGTCACTATTGGCGGTACGGGATGACCTGGCAACAAGAACACCTACAAATTTATAATTAGTAAACAATATAACACGTTTAATTTATAAGTCATTTAAAGTGACAAAGAGTCGTTTATTTAATACCTTCACAAAATGGTTGCAATTTACGAAGGCCACTGCAATATCTTTGCGGGATAGAGGAGGAAGAGGCACCGATCTGAGAGATAGGAATGTAAGACATTATTGCAATGAGAGATGGTATAGGACAATGTTATAGCAGGACGCTATAAGATGCCCCATATTTGGCATAGTCATCCATCGGTCATATGGCGGACAATCCTCAAGATATGATAATGCATGAGTGATCTCGTCAAGCCTTCCTTTGACAGCATTTAATGTGTGATAATGCTCTGAATGACATTGCAACTCATGTAATAAATCATTTCTAACACGTGACCAATCATCATCTCTAAATTCCAGCAAGTCAGCTATTACTCTGAATCCACGGTTGCCATTAGCTTTGACATCCTTGCTATGCTGGATGTATGGCCTCAACCCATCTAGAATTTGATAAATATAGATCATTGGATTATGTGACCGGGTTCGAGGACGAATTACCTGCAAATCATATCGAATGCTATAAATTATATTGAAAACAATCACATGCTATAAATTATACCTCGGCACGGGATGGGCTGGCACGGGCTGGCATAGCCCCGCACGGACCGATACGCCTCAACCTGGCATGCCCCGACACGCTCAGGGATGGCCCGGCATGCCCTGGCATACCTCGGCACAGGATGAGCCGGCATGGATCGGCAAGGGATGGCCCGGCACGCCCTGGCACGCCTAGGGATGGCCCGGCATGCCTCGGCATGGATCGGCAAGCCTTGGCATGGGATGGTCCGGCACGCCCTGGTACGGACTAGCATGCCTGGGCCGGCATGCCCGAACATGCCCAAGGATAGTCCGGCACGGCAAGGGATGGCCCGGCATGCCCCGGCACGACACACTTTGTTAAAAATGAAATAAATGCTTCTTACCTTCTTTCTCAACTGCCTTTTTTGCATCTGCATCGTTGGGATGCTCGTAATAATTCACTGTGAAACCAAGTGAATAACTATCTTGTCCAGAAAGAACCAACTCAAATGCGGAAGGGTCACGGCGAGTAGATGTATCAACCTCCAATGAAGCACGACCACGTGTACTGATCTTTCTTTTTGCATGTTCTTTAAGAGAAGTACTATATGTACTTGCAATCTCTCTCAATTTCTTTAACATTTGCAATTGAGAAGCCCTATCTAACTACTTGAATTTCTGGGCAATTATATTCAACTCTGGTTCATAGCTTAGTTTCAAATTTTGCACATGTTTAGCAGGCACCATATCAAGTTTTTTCCAATGAGGATCTATGTAGTCGAGGGGAATAGGCCGGCCTTCCATCTTGTACCGCACAATCTCATGAGCACATGGTAAGCCATGTGTGCATCGAATAGCACACCCACAAGCTGATTCATCAATCCCAACTGAATTGGCTCGGTTCGATTGAGCGAGGATATGATTTAATGCACTTATAGATATAAAACCTCACAGCTCTTTGAATTCAATAGGCTTAAAGTTTTGTTGCACAACCGTCAAACTCTTCTCGAATGAGGCTTTAATATCACTGTGCTGCAACTCAATCAAACCATGTATTTTTGTCCAAGATGACTCGAAAGTCCCTTGGCTTGAACCAAGCTATCTTTTAAGCCTTGCATGTGCACTTTCAGCCCTAGTAAAGTAAATAAATTAAATCAAAGTTAAATAACAAAGACATACTGAATTTTAAAGTTGTTTAAAGCAATCAATTTTTTGTGATACCTATTTGTTGTCACATTCCCGTAGTGCCTATATGCGTTCATCCATGCCGCGATAAATCTTTTCTTGTATTTGCTCAGCCAAGTATCTGATACATATCGTAAAGCATCTGGATAGGTACTAAACTCTCTCTAAAATATACTCTAGTGATCATTATACTCGTCTTCTATGCAAAACAATACTAGTATATTTCAACTCATTATAAACTTATCACATTTCTCCTTCGTTTCAAATAATCTTTAGCACAGGGCCAAAATATTTCTACTAATATGCCATCTACATAACAAAGGTGCAGCTATAGGAAATACCCTCTTAATTGCATTCAATAGAGCCTGTGACTATTAGCTCAGGCAAAATATTAGCATCCATGATACTGCGCAATCTCTCTAATGCCCATATATAGTTATCTTTCCGCTCAGAGTCCATATATGTAAAAGCAATAGAAAATATGAGGTTAGTTGATGTCACCCCCATAATTTCTAAGAGAGGAAGACGATATTTATTCATCTTGTATGTGCAATCCATTATCAAAATACGAGAAAATGCACGTAACAATTCTATGTTGCTAGGTGTGTCGAAGACAAGTCATGCACAATATCAGTATTACTACAATTTTTATGCCACTCAATGTATTTAGCCTCGGCTAATTTATCCATAAGATGTTGCATCTGTGATCTCCCAGCTTTCTCTGCAACCTTACATCTCTGACGTGCATTGTAGATCATCTTCATTGTCGTAACATTATGGGCATCCCTTTGCTTCAATATGGATAATATATCCTTTGGCCAAACCAAACTCTTCGATATATCCACTAACAATGAAGTCTCATGCTTAGAACCATTAACATCCAATCACATGTAGTGTCCAATTTTCTTTCTCTTAATGCAAAAGGGCATCCACACTTCTGTTAGTTACTCTATTTGTAGTCTACAGGTATGCATTTAAAAATTTTCTAAAATAAATAAGCAACATAAGCAATAAGATATTGGATCTAATCCAATATCAGCCTACAACATGATCAATATATAAAAATTGTATATATAAAGGTATAAAAGAAAAGTACACAGATCAAATCTATGTAAATATAAATAACATAGATCATATCTATGTTTGTGGCCTAGTGTCTTAGATCATATCTAAGTCACCAGTAACTATTGAATCTTTTACCTTTGGATGCTTAATGACTCTTGCAGTAATAAAAGGCGGTGGTAGATATAATTTCTGCAAGCCATACAAAGGTATATGGCCTTTACAGGTGATCCACATCAGGGTTCTGATCTTGACCAGCCTCTTCAGAGTGCTAGCTCCTCTCCAAAGCTTCAATAACGAGATTTCTTCTTTTCAACACCAAGGTGCTTTTGGAGTTATCTAAAAAGATATGGAGGAAACCTTTTACCCCTGGCTTTATAGCTAGAATCCTTTTAAGGCTAAAAACTTCTCGTCTCTATCTTTTCCTTTTCAAACGTTTATTGGAAGATAAGGATCCTTCATCTTCTTTTCAACCAAAAACCGAAAAAGGTTGGAAGTTAAGGAAGAAATCCTTCATCTTCTTTTTCAATTAAAAATAAAAAAAGTTTAAAATTTAAGGAAGAAACCCTTTATCTTCTTTTTCGTTTAAAAATCGAAAAAAGGTTAGAAGTTAAGGAATGAAGGATAATTAGGAAGAGGTCATTAACATCCATTTTAAATTTAAACTTAAATTTTTGAATTCAAACTTCAAACTTCAAACTTGAAATTAAAATCAGTTTGAAATTTAAATTTATAATTTGAATTTAAACGGGTAAGGATGTTAACATTAGGCTTACCTAAATTTAAGCCCAAACTAAATCCTATTTGATTTGACCCAGATATTCATAGCTCAATCAAATTGAGCTAGCCAGCAATCGTATTGCCAATTTAATCCTCCAATTAATTTACTAATATTTAGTTTCTCAATCATTTAGTCAGGCAGAATCCCCTATGGTGTGTGACCCCATAGGTTCAAATACTAAGTCGGTAGCACTGGAACACTTTCAATACTAATCGAAGTCATCATCTAGCAATGACACCCGACGTCTGGATAGGCCAAAGGTTGCAGAGCAACAATCAAGAACCTTTGGCATATTGTTACCATATAATTCATCCCTTTGACCCTCAATGCTTAAGATGACTTAGGGTTTAACTACCAACCCTTAATCAGCTCATCCATAAAGTGTCTCAATCTTCATAAGTCCTATAACTTCTCACAAGGACTACTTTGGTCAAGGTTTTGCTAAATTGAAGCACAGTGAGACATTTACTCCAAACAATTTGGAGGGGTCAATCCCATCTTGATCCACTCACTGCTCCACAAATACTTTACTGCACTCAAAAACATTCTATCACTGGATTAAAAATTCAGGTAGTCCGCACCAAAGTACAGTAGGTTGCTTGCAAGCTACCATGGTGATCTCAGATCAGAAGGATACTTATATCCATATCCTTTAATGAACACTTCTTGGCAAAAAAGTGTTCTGTAGATTGATCACGTTCAGTGAGATATCATACACCTCACCTGTATATCATACCAGTGTCACCACACTCCTTGGTAAAGAGGACAACCAGTCCATATGACATACAATGATATTTACTTGATACATAGTTATCCTATAACTATATATCATTTGGTTGTGACTATTTTAAGAACCACTCAATAAACCCTCTCTTTATTGAATCGATTATGGTTCTAAGGACTCCATCACAAAAAAAAATTATTTTAGGAAGATATAATATGATGAACCGCTAAATAAATATTTTATTATTTAATAATTCATATATTTTACAACTTTCATAATCATCTACATGTTAGTTGATTCGCTTTAGGACACAATTCCCAACAACTTTATGCCACTGGCCCTGATCTTTAATCCCTTTTCCTTTATGCTTGTGCTTCTTTAGGTATCGTTCCTCTAACAACCAAACTTAATTCTTGGTTTCCTAACATTGCTACCCGAATCAAATATTTTAATTACAACAACAAATCCATTCCTCTTCCCAGCTTTCCGACACCAATTACACAAGTCTTCTTTACTCTTGAATATCTACACATTAAATAGTTTAATATGAGTAGACAATTTTACACATAGCTCAGTCAAAAATAATTGCAATAAAAATTATTATACCTCATAAGTTGTAAATTTATTTATGTAATTCATCATATATTCAGAGCCAATAATGCTGTATTCGGTTAAAGCATCACCCTACATGTACAAAAAATTGTGTTAAATTCACATTTGGCTCATATTCACATTTGGTCCATATAGCTTTCGTTCGGCCCAGTATGGCCCAATATCTACCTTCTGTTCGCCGAACAATGGTATTTTTTTAAGTGTAGATGTGGAAAGTAATTTTTGCGGTGTATTTAGAAATTCCTTAGGAAGTGTGCCCACGAAAGCATATTTGCTTAATAGATGCGCTTAATTCCTATTCCTATTTTATTGGAGGTAGATTGAGTACTTATGAAAAAATATTCCCATCATGTATCGCTTCAACTAAATCAGACAACATCAATCAGGTGTCTGATTCCTGCACCGCATGCGGTGTGCACACAGTCTTTTCCCACGTGTCTATAGATGGGAAGAAGCGGCCAGCAGCTGCTACATCTCCTTGGCGTAGCTTGTGGAGAGACCTAAACCATCACCCTCTCCACCCTCCAAAGCCACTGCAGCATCGTCACTGATAGAGTAGCGATATTAAAATATTTAAGAAATATTGAAAAGAAAAAAATCTTAATATGTTTAAGATATATATTTTTTATTTTTTTCTCTTTTATTAAAGATATATTTAAGATATATCTTCTAATATCTTAAGAATAGTCTTATATTATATGAAAAAAAATGCATTATACGCTTATAACTCAAGTTTATCTGCAACTTATTAAACTTTGTCTTGAGTTTTTAGACCGCATGATTTCAGATATTAACAGATTAATTAGACTAGCATATGAGTTTGAAACATTATAAATGGTATAAGAGTTGACTTGACTATGCAGAAGTTAGATGTGCATAAGAAAAGTTCTACCTTTGAAACGATGGTAGAATAGTAGATTCAGGCTACTTGTGGGACAAGGATGAAAACGTCGCATTATAAGTATATTAGATGAAAAACAAATGTGTTATATTCTTATAACTCAAGTTTGAAAAAGTCTTTGTGCACTGGCCTTCGGTGCACAAAGCGTGAACCGGGCGCATGGATTGACTGTACGCCCGTGCCACCATGAGTGCGGTGCACGCCACAGCCCATTAGGCCGCGGCATGAGCGGTGGTATGGGTGTGCGGCCAATTTGTATGCTCAGTGCGCGCTTTGTGCATCGGAGGTCGATGCACAAAGTGTTTTGTACAAAGTGTTTTCCTTTGGATCACATGGTTTCAAGCCCACTAATGAGTTAATTGAGCCAGTAGATGGGCTTGAATGTTACACTTTTTTTTTTTTTTTGCTGCTATTCGTTTCTTATGCTTTAATATGGTAGTGAATAATTATGCTCCACCGCAGGTGTAGAAAGATATCACTAAATTGTTTTGAGATGTCTGTGCAAATTAAATCCAATAGTCTCATGGAACAATCCACAACCACATGATGGCATGTTTCTAATTTAATGCTCTATGTATCACGATCGGAGTCCTTGAGTAGACTATGAAGGGAGGTGTAAACCCCGGTAATTAATTGGGGAGAATGTAACCCCGGGACTTAATTACCTAGATCGCGAGACTTAATTGTGAGATCCCTGGAATGGGTGACGCCTGGGACTCCCACATTTGCGCGTGTCGGCTGGGTTTCCAATTACCACGTAACAATTGAATTTTCGAGTCTATGAGGTATCGCAAAGTGTCTTCGTCGGCTTTAAAAGAAGACGCGGGCACTTCCTTCCCCTCATCTTTGCCACATGTGAGCTTCCTTCCCATTCCAAAGAGAGAGAGAGAGGAAGGGAGGGAGTGAGAGAGAGGGGGAGGAATCAAACGAGAGAGAGAGAGAGAGAGAGAGAGAGAGAGAGAGAGAGAGAGAGAGAGAGGAGGGAGTACTTCTTCGAACTTCCAGGTTGTTTGAGGTGTTGCCTCGAAGAGATGTGGTAACTTGGAGTTGTATGGTGGCTTGTTATGCCCAAAATGGGAGACCTATTGAAGCTTTAAATATTTACAGGAAGATGAATGATGTGAGATTGGAACCCAATTCAGTTACCTTGATCAGTGCTCTTCAGGCATGTACTCTTGCTTTAGATATGGAAGAAGGCACAAGGGTGCATGAAATTGTGATTCAGAAAGGATTGGAATCAGAGTTAGCTATTTCCACTGCACTGATTGATATGTACATGAAGTGTTCAAGTTACAATAAGGCGATGGATATCTTCAATCAAATGGCAAAGAAGGATGTGGTCTCCTGGGCTGCCATCATAGGTGGTTATGCTCATGTTGGTTTGGCCAATGAGAGTGTTCAAAGATATGCTTTTGGATGGATCTGTTCCTGATGCAGTTACAATGATAAAGGTTCTCGGGACGTGTTGTCAGTTGGGATTTCAGCATCAAACTGTCTGCCTCCATGGTTACCTGGTCACTAATGGTTTTGAGAACAAAGTGCTTTTGAGTGCTGCAGGTTATAAAATCCATGACCTTAGCAGCAGAGCCATTGCTACATTTGAACATATGATTGAATCATCAGTTAGACCGAACAGTGTTGTATTTGTATCTATCTTGTTCGCTTGCAACCATGCTGGATTGGTTGAGGAGGGGAGAAGGATTTTTGATAGCATGTACGATGTTTATGGGGTGTTTCCTGATTCAGAGAATTATGTTATCATGGTTGATCTTCTTGGGCATGCTAGGGAATTGCATGATGCCATGATGCTCATCGAACGTATACCAAAACCTATAGGTACCCAGATGTCCAAATAACTGGTTTACAATTTGGGATTTGCGTATTGAGGTAAGTAAGCCAATTATCATGATTTCATAAATTATTTAATCTTTAGATTTATAACTGTATGCATATTTATGAAATGAGAAAAATGGAGTTTCATTTATTTTGACTATTTTGAATAGTACCATGAATTTACAAATAAGTATTTGCTATGATTATTACAGCTGGTAATATTTTGCAAGAAATAGCCTTATATGTATATGCAAATATGAAGAATAGGATTACTTTGACCTTGCAAAATATGTTGGTACTATTGAGATAATTATATGTGATTGCTAATATTTTGCAAAGTAGTGGATTATGAATATGCAAAAATTGAAGGATGTGGTTATTTTGGCTTTGCAAAATATACCGATACTGTTGATGTATTTTTATGCTATGAATGTACAAACTACTGTATATGTGATGTGAGAGCTTATGTTTATGATGATGCATGATGTGTGATATGCAAATATGATAATAATATTGAATTATACTTATATGTGTCACCGCGGTTCTCATGTGATATGAAATGATGTGAAATGCCAAGTGATACGTGACCCATCTCCACAGAAAAAGATATATGGAGGATACACATCTGTAGGGTGTGTTCTGATTGATTATGATACGGGACCCACCTCCATAGAAAAAGATATGTGGAGGACATACATCTGTAGGTGTGTTCTGTTTGATTATGATATGGCATAATGCTGGTACCAGGACCCTTCCTCTTAGGGGACATTTAAGAGCGATGCACCAGTTGGGTGTTGTAGGGCCGTGGAACACATAAAAAATAGTGATTATATAATACAGTAGATTTGTTTACATTGCATATTCTGGTATTTATTGTAAGCTTCCAAGGTAATTTGAGCTGATGATATGCATGTTCTGATAATATGATAAATATATTTGAAATTGGAAGCTTTTTATTGAAAAGTTGAAATGATATGATAATATCTTGAAATGATGAAGCTTTTTATATGTAAATGTGATTTGACAATATCTTGACATGATTTGAAAATATCTTGAAATGATGAAGCCTTTTTATATGTAAATAATATAATAATACCTTAAAATAATATGATTAAATTATATTATAGTAGGCTTACTTATTGAGTTTGAGCTCATGTAAATCTTCTAATGTTTTTCAGAGCCACAGGATTGAAGAGGAGATTATGGGGTAGATGGAGCTTTTATTAAAATTAATTAGACCCATTATGTTGTTGTAACCCCAATGGTATTTGTTTGTAGGGCTTGTAGCCCAAATCTTGTAGTTATGGTTTGTATTAATATTATGGACTTGAATTATATATTGATATTGCTTTATTGGAATTAAGTGTTTTGTTTCGGAACACCTTGCATGCCTGGCAGGTTGTTACCCTAGCTCAAATTTTGGGTCTGGGACGTGACAGCTTTAATGGTATCAGAGCCTAGGTTTTGACCTTAGGGACACATGCATGATGACACTCTAGGCAAAATACTAGGATGATATTGAGACAATTATAACTGTAAAGGAATTTCAGGAATTATGCTTTGAAAGTCTGAAATTTAAAGTTTATCAAGTATTAATTGAAATATGAATTGGTTAAGAATTAAGAATGAACCATCGCATCAGAAGCCACTGGTGATTTTGACTAGCGGGAGGCCAAGGGGCTTCTAGAGGTTTTTACTCCGTCAATCTTATTGGAAATGGCTCGTAGCAGTTTCAAATCTTTAAATAATATGGGTAGATGAAATTTTAATTGCAATAAAAGATAGATGAATATATAAATATGATATAGTAGTTGAAAATTGCAATTGATGACTAATATGACTAAGATAACATCAGTATATTCATATTGCAATTGAGTTAGATATATGAATTTTGAGTTATTAAATTTGAATTTGGACATGGATGAATATAATGAATTTTTATTTATAGAACTTATATTGTTGATATTGTAAGTTAAGATTATGAGCTAATTGCTGGTTATAGAGATGATTAATATTGATGATATTTTGGTTAACTACATGTTTTTGATCAATTACAACTGAGTACTTTTTAAATTTGAGTCTGGATGGATAAGTATATATAGTGAATTTTACTAAGAGAACTTTATTATGGATATTGCATGTTCAAAACTGATTGTTAATTTGCTAGATATGGAGATGGTTGATGCTGATGTTAATAAGTGGTTGACTACATATTATATCATGATGAACCATTTAGGAAGAATATAAAATTTTAAATTCTGAGATAATTATTGTTTAAGTTTTTGAGAGTAGTAGACTCTATTAATCTTTAGAACTGATTTTGGCTATAAATGATCAAATATTTGATGGTAGAAAGTAAAAGATTTTACTAGTAAGAAGAATAAGATAAATTCCATTGATAAAGAATTTCATGAGGATTTTTATCTGTTAATAGATTTTTAAATCAAGATATCTATTCATTAATTTATCATGCCTACTTATTGTACCTTTCTTCATAATTTCTATGTAGATATCTTCCTCCAGGATAGATAAATTATCAATCAGCCATAAGTGGCATAATCTTTTCTAGAAATAGGAGGGAGATGATTTTATTTGATTATTATCAATTATGGATTATGGTTAAGGATACATCTAATATCACTTTTAAATTATAGAGAGATTACTATAATTTTCTAATTGTCTTTTGGATGGTAAGTGTATTTTCAATCTTTAAAGACCTTATAAGTCATGTGTCCATTTGAACTAGATCAGTGAGGTCACTTTGAGATATTCAAAGGGTTTAAATTAGTTGGTCATGATATGGCATGAGAAATTACATAATCTATAGGTGATTTTGATAGCCATTAGTAACAAAATAATTGATTCAAGGATTTGAATCATTTAAATTGCAATATTGAGAATATACTGATCGATTTAAGAGAAATTGATTGGTTGTAGCGGTATTATTGATAAATTAACTATACCAGTGTGATTAATGATGGCACTATTATTCAAAGAAATTAAATTAGTTGATTATGATAATTATGAAAAATGTCCTAAATGATTGGCATAATGTTCATTAATGTTAGCTTGAAGTATTCAAGAGTAAAATCAAGTATGTTATGATGATTGAAATAAGTATCGTAATGATTATTGGCACATTCAACTATTCAAGAGTTGATTGGAAGAAAACTATCTTATATTTAATTCAAAAGAACTTGGAACAGTCTTATCGAGGAATTAAGAGTACCTGATATGTTACTAACCTTAAGAATGGATGACATAATACATATGATGGATTCTATGATATTTATGATGATTGTGTTGTGAGATGTTAAGGTATTAAAAAAAAAGATGACAGGAAAGAAATACTTCTTAAGGAATTTAATTTTATTTGGTAGAAAGATTAAATTAATTTTGAAAGTTGGATATGTTATTTGGGTACTTGGGGATGAAATAAAAGTTTGCTAGTGAGTATCTATAATGGTATAAAATTAGTGGACATTTAATTTCGAGGATGAAATTTTAGTGAGATAAAGATGTTAATATTTGTTTCTGGTTTAGTAGTAAACTGAGTAAATTGATTTTGAACCCATTTGTCTCACTCTTCTAATTGAGGATGTCTTTATAAGGCTTAGTGGATTAAGCTAAATTTCAATCTAGCCTTCCACCCTCAAATAGATGGACAAACTACAGGAACCAATTAGATTTTTAGACGATATATTGCGAGCCTGTGTGATGGATTTAGGAGGTGCTTGGTATAGCTTCTTACCCTTAGTGAAATTGCTTATTTTAATGATTACTAAGCCAATATTCCAATGGATTCATTTAAGTTGTCTATGATATAAGGTGTAGATTCCTTTTATATTGAGATGAAGTGAGAGAGAGAAAATTTTGGATACTGAGCTGGTTTAGCAAATATAAAAAAAGTATCGTTAATTAAAGTAGCTTCATGTAGCTCAGAGTTAATAGAAAAGTTATGTGATGTCAAAAAGAAAGATTTAAAATTTTAGGTTGAAGATCAATTAGAAGTTTTACTAACCAAAGATGTGATGAGGTTTGTGTTTAGAGGTGAATTGAGTCCACAATACATTGGGCCATTTGAGATTTTGATCAAAATATAGGTGGCAGCTTATAGCTTAGCACTGCTTTCATTACTCTTTGGGGTGTTAAACGTGTTTTATATCTTATGATTGAGGAGGTATATTCTAGACCCCTGCTATGTGTTAGAACTTGAATCAATTTAACTTAAGAAAGAATTGACCTATGAAGATCATCTTGTGCACTTCGGGGACCGCAAGGATCAAGTTCTGAAATGGTGTACCATTTCCTATATCAAAGTTCAGTGGTGCAATCATTCTGAGAGGGAGGCTATGTGAGAACTTGAGAAGGAAATAAAAAGAAATATCCATAATTATTTATATTCTAATATAGATAAATGATATATCGATGACTGTTGACCTTTGAATAAAATTTAGTTGATTATGGAATAGAAAATTTGAATTCTATATTTATTGGAAGTGTATCAATTATGAAGCCAAAATTTTATAAGGAAGGGAGAATGTAACCCTCGGTAATTAATTGGGGAGAATGTAACATCGGGACTTAATTACCTAGATCGCGAGACTTAATTGTGAGATCCCTGTAACAAGTGGGACTCCCACATTTGCTGGTGTTGGCTAGGTTTTCAATTACCACGTAACAATTGAATTTTCGAGTCTCTGGATATGAGGTATCGCGAAGCGTCTGCGTCGGCTTTAAAAGAAGACGCGGGTACTTCCTTTCCCTCATCTTTGCTGCATGTAAGCTTCTTTCCCATTCCAAAGAGAGAGAGAGAGGAAGGGAGGGAGTGAGAAAGAGAGGGGGAGGAATCAAACAGGAGAGAGAGAGAATGAGGCGGATGTTGTACTTTTTGGACTTCCAGGTTGTTTGAGGTGTTGCCTCGAAAAGATGTGGTAACTTGGAGTTGTATGGTGGCTTGTTATTCCCAAAATGGAAGATCTATTGAAGCTTTGAATGTTCATAGGAAGATGAATGATGTGAGATTGGAACTCAATTCAGTTACCTTGATCAGTGCTTTTTAGGCATGTACTCTTGCTTTAGATATAGAAGAAGGCACAAGGGTGCATGAAATTGTGATTCAGAAAGGATTGGAATCAGAGTTGGCTATTTCCACTGCACTGATTGATATGTACATGAAGTGTTCAAGTTACAATAAGGCGATGGATATCTTCAATCAAATGGTAAAGAAGGATGTGGTCTCCTGGGCTGCCATCATAGGTGGTTATGCTCATATTGGTTTGGCCAATGAGAGTGTTCAAAGATATGCTTTTGGATGGATCTGTTCCTGATGCATTTACAATGATAAAGGTTTTCAAGACGTGTTGTCAGTTGGGATTCAGCATCAAACTGTCTGCCTCCATGGTTACCTGGTCACTAATGGTTTTGAGAACAAAGTATTTTGAGTATTGTAGGTTATGAAATCCATGACCTTGGCAGTAGAGCCATTACTACATTTGAATATATGATTGAATCATCAGTCAGACCGAACAATGTTATATTTGTATCTATCTTGTTCACTTGCAGCCATGCTGGATTGGTTGAGGAGGGGAGAAGGATTTTTGATAGCATGTACGATGTTTATGGGGTGTTTCCTGATTCAGAGCATTATGATATCATGGTTGATCTTCTTGGTCGTGCTAAGGAATTGCATGATGCCATGATACTCATCGAACGTATACCAAAACCTATAGGTACCCAGATGTCCAAATAGCTGGTTTACAGTTTGGGATTTGCGTATTGAGGTAAGTAAGCCAATTATTAGGATTTCATAAATTATTTAATCTTTAGATTTATAACTGTATGCATATTTATGTAATGAGAAAAATAGAGTTTCATTTATTTTGACTATTTTGAATAGTACCATGAATTTACAAATAAGTATTTGCTATGATTATTACAGCTGATAATATTTTGCAAGAAATGACCTTATATGTACGTATATGCAAATATGAAGAATAGGATTACTTTGACCTTATAAAATACGTTTGTACTATTGAGATAATTATATGTGATTGCTAATATTTTACAAAGTAGTAGATTATGAATATGCAAAAATTGAAGGATGTGGTTATTTTGGCTTTGCAAAATATACCGATACTGTTGATGTATTTTTATGCTATGAATGTACAAACCACTGTATATGTGATGTGAGAGCTTATGTTTATGATGATGCATGATGTGTGACATGCAAATATGATAATAATATTGAATTATACTTATATGTGTCGCCACGGTTCTCATGTAATGTGAAATAATGTGAAATGCCAAGTGATATGTGACCCACCTCCACAGAAAAAGATATATGGAGAACACACATCTGTAGGATGTGCTCTGATTGATTATGATACGGGACCTACCTTCATAGGGAAAGATATGTGGAGGACATACATCTGTAGATGTGTTCTGTTTGATTATGATATGGTATAACGCTGGTACTAGGACCCTTCCTCTTAGGGGACATTTAAGAGTGATGCACCAGTTGGGTGTTGTAGGGCCATGGGACATTAAAAATAGTGATTATATAAATACAGTGGATTTGTTTACATTGCATATTCTGGTATTTATTGTAAGCTTCCAAGGTAATTTGAGCTGATGATATGCATGTTCTGATAATATGATAAATGTATTTGAAATTGGAAGCTTTTTATTGAAAAGTTGAAATGATATGATAATATCTTGAAATGATGAAGCTTTTTACATGTAAATGTGATTTGACAATATCTTGACATGATTTGAAAATATCTTGAAATGATGAAGCCTTTTTACATGTAAATGATATGATAATACTTGAAATATATATGATTAAATTATATTATAGTAGGCTTACTTGTTGAGTGTGAGCTCATGTAAAATGTTTTTTAGAGCCACATGATTGAATAGGAGATTATGGGGTAGATAGAGCTTTTATTAAAATTAATTAGACCCATTATGTTGTTGTAACCCCAGTGATATTTGTTTGTAAGGCTTGTAGCCCAAATTTTATAGTTATTGTTTGTATTAATGTTATGGACTTGAATTATATATTGATATTGCCTTATTGGAATTAAGTGTTTTGTTTCGGGACACCTTGCATGCCTGGCATGCGGCGAGTTGTCACCTTAGCTTAAATTTTGGGTTTGGGGCGTGACAGGAGGAGTCAATCTGAGTAAAAACCTGTCATGCGATGTTGAATTAAGGGCCGAAGGATGCTGTGAAAAAGTCATCAATCGTGGCAATGGAGCTTGCACTTTTATAAGCATCTCTTATCCTCTTCAGCAATTTGATGAGCTAAGCTTATGACTTCTGCCCACATGAAAGTTAATCTCATTAAGGAGATCTGCCAATTTGATTTACATTATTTAGTAAGATGGAAAAATGATGCTATAAGAACAGAAATATAGAATACTTGCTCACCAGCTAAGTCATAGAATGATAATACTCAAATCTTGGAGTTCATTACTATGGAAGCAAAGTAATGGTCCACATCAATTTATCCAGGCTTTGGAACGGAGATAACCAACGATGCCTTATATTCCTGTTGGCTCGGTGAACATATGAATACAACACCTAATTTAGCATTGCTGGAGCTAATGTCAAATGTTTAGATACTAAGGAAACATCTACATTAGTCAACTGCCCAAAAATGCCTTCCACTGACTGAAATGATTCTTTAGGTCAATCAAACGGCTTATCATAAGATCGGTGGCACTGATAAACGTCGGTGTAGAATTGGGCTGATATTGCCCCCAACTCGTACATCCATAGGAAAAGTTTCTGTACATCGCGTACAACAAATTCTGTGAGTTGCACCATTCCTTCTTATTGATCCACATAAATTTTACATGACTTGATACGATGGGACATAACAGGATAGTAGGATACGATCTTAAATTTTGAGCGTGGCGTGCATTAATACCGTTCAGCTTTTTTTTTTTTAATTTATGTACATACCAGATCGGTGCAATGCATATTTTCTGAATGAATGTCGTAATTTTATAACTACGGCATTGTAAATTTACAACTAGGTATTATAATTTTTTTTAGCTTTCTAGATGGATGTCGTAATTTTATAATTATAATATCATAATTTTACAACTGGAGTATCGTAATTTTTTTTCAATCGAGATGTCGTAAAGCTTTGCCTTAAAGTTTCTGAATGAATGTCATAATTTTATAATTACGATATCGTAAATTTACAACTCTAGTGTCGTAAATTTTTTTTTTTGACTTTCTAAATGGATGTTGTAATTTTATAACTACGGTACCGTAATTTTACAATTGGGATATCGTAATTTTTTTGACCGAAATATCGTAAAGCTTTGCCTTAACATTTTTAAATAAATATTATAATTTTATAACTACGATGTCATAAATTTATAACTAAAGTGTCGTAATTTTTTTTTTCAGCTTTCTAAATGAATGTTGTAATTTTATAATTATGGTATCATAATTTTATAATTAAAATATCATAATTTTTTTCGACCGGAATGTCATAAAACTGTCTTAATATTTTTTAAATGAATGTTATAATTTTTAACTACGGTGTCATAATTTTACAATTAGGATGTCTTAATATTTTTTCGAAAGACAATTCATCATGTTCTATCAGGAATAATGTATCACTTACAAATTCTTAATCATGATCTCTACTATCCTATCCCATTGCATTAAATCATATAGGATGCACGTGAATCAATAAAAAGATATGATATAACTCACATAAAATTTGCTGCAACAGATGTGATGTACAAAATCTTTTCTATATCCATATTAGCCAGTGCCCACTGCCTTGTTTTGATAGTCTTGTTCAGCTAAGCCAATATAAAATAAATAAAACTAGAGATAAATAAAAGGCTCACATATTTATTTAACTTTTAATGATATTTTTTTTTAGAAAAAAGAAGGAAATTGCAGGTTGCACTTTGCTTATACTGTCTGTTTTAAAGCAACAAACAGATGGACAAAATTAAAACCACAGTTCTGCTTCGATGAAACATCCACACAACATTTCATTTGAAAAGGTAAATGAAACCCATTTCTTCAACAGCTGCAGCCAGCAATTATCCGTACGTGCACCTCTGTTCCAAAAGCTCACAGAGACAGAGCAATCAACATTGCTACATTTTTACTTGTCCCGCATAAAATACCGATGCAGTATGAGCAAGGGTTTAAAGAACCTGAAGTAATAATTGGCTGATAATAATAATACAGACAGACATCAATTACGTGGATAAAATTGCCAGGTTGCATCACTTGCTACCTAAATTTTTGAGATTGACAAAGCAAAACACATTGAAGATTATATGGCATTCACGACCAAATGAACTTAAATTTTACAGCATTCTATTTCCAGTAAGCCTAATCCATTGCTGCAAAATAAAGGCAACAATAATATACAATCAGAGATCATGGGATGCCTCTTCCTGAAAGAATTTCAGTTAGTATATCTCATCATCGGGGACCTCTGGCATCAAAAATTTTCTGGGATCTTTGCTGATCTCCTCGTAATTCAGTTTAGGCTTCACTCTCTCTGGCACAGGCGCAAGTGGGATAATGGAATCCCTATCAATGACACCATCAATAATGCCATATTCAACAGCCTCAATGGGAGACATGTAACGGTCTCTGTCAATATCTTTCTGGACCTGTTCAACTGTGCGGCCAGTAAAGCCAGAGATAATTCTAGTAACGTTATTCTTGTTATACATGATCTCTCTGGCCTGAATCTCTACATCCATGGCTTGACCACTAGTACCTCCAAGAGGCTGATGGAGCATTATCCGTGCGTTGGGCATTGCAAGTCGTTTGCCCTTGGTACCACCCCCAAGAATAATAGATGACGTAGATGCTACAATGCCAAGTGCAAAAGTCGAGACATCTGCTCTCACAAGCTGAATCACATCGTAAATAGCCATTGTAGCACTGGAAAGAAACAAACAGTTGCAAATGCTGGGTAAAATTTGGAAAACAGATAATTATCTAAGCAACATCAAATGGATAGAAATGAGAGAGAGAGAGAGAGAGAGAGAGAGAGAGAGTAAAGAAGGTATGACAAAGAGCATTACATCATGATGTTCAATAGTAACATCAAGCTTATGTAACCTGAGTTATAACAGGCAGCAGAGAAGTGCACCAAACAGTAATTTTGCGCCTACAGATATGCTGCTGTCACACATGGCTGGCATACAAGTGAAAGCGTCAAGCAGCTTCACTTACAGCTCTTGTAACTTGGCACCAAGAAACAAAAGAAGACTTCGAAAAGACCTTCAAAGATGGAAATTTAGGCATTACCATCATTGAAGTTGGTCAAACTTTGATATATTGAGGATTTTAGGATTTTAGGGCTTGTTTGACTAATCCTACGAGAGCCATGGAATTAGGTAAGCCTCACCCAACATCACATTTTCCTTCCCACAATGCTTAGGCTACTCCATCTCCCTCATTGTCACTGGTCCCCCATCCTCTCCCCACATCAGCTTGAACCACTGCCAACCCAAATAACGCCCATACTTGATTCAAGTGTCCTCAACTACTCTCTTCCTGAGACTTACACCAATTGCCTTTGCTCCTGTCAAATCAATGCTGGTGGCCTCCTCCCTCCACTTCTCCCTTTGTACTGGCTTATAAGAATTCATCTCTTTTGATCATCTTTCTTGTTAGATTTATTCAAACAAAGGCTTTTTTTTTTGTTTTCCAATTTACAAGAAGTTTAAAATGGATCACCCAATTGTAAATTTAAAAGGGATTGATATGTAATCTCCATATTTTCGACAAAGGATTGGATCATAGAAATATTGGATTTTGTCTATCTGTCTTATTTTGGAATTAGTTTATAGTGATTAGGATAATTTGGCTTTGTTTTGTGATTTTTTGTTTTATGTTAAACTTTCTCCTTTGTTGCTCTTTCCCCCATCCGACTATTGTGCACCAACAAATCTTAGATTTAAGCCTAGGATCTGAACTTGTTAGTAACTAAAGATTGCTAAAGCAGTCTAGTCAATTTGGGAAAAGAGTACACTAACCTCAGACTGGCCCATTTCCCAAATGTTATAACAACAGATCATTATAGCACTGTTCATCTTGGTTACATCTCTAATCAATCAGTTTTTCTCAATTCATTGCAAAGGCGCCCATAATCAATCAAATGACTAGCTAGTAACTCAATATACTTAAATAACAATCATGTTTAGTTTCATCTACGTTGAGTAGCTAGGTACAAACAACCAAACATAAGTACTGATATGGCACACTTCTGGATTGGGGGCCTGAGTCCACCAACTTGCATTCGCATGTAGTAAGATGGGTAACCAGCTCAACAACTGCAAGCAAGAAAGAATATAATAAATTATTTACAACAGACCTATTCTCCATGGGTACTCATCCATCCTTTTCCTTTTACTTTAATACATTTGCTTTGTATTCAAAGTTCTCCTCGCATCTCATAATACTTGTCTTACATATGCATATGTACATGTACAAATATATGTTTCAGTATCCACGTATCCCACTAAGGAAATACTTGAAATCCAACATTGATAACAAGCAACATCACCCATAAAAGTATCCATGTTATCCATTAGCACAACCCTTTGCATTTGTTTGCTCAAAATCTATCCAAGTTTTATTGACCTTATTCTGTCACTTCCTACCCTTCCATGCAAACCAAAACCACGTTCTTTTCCTATGTGTCAACAATTTTGTTGTACATTATCACTCCACTCACTCAATTCTCCATTTTATCTGGTAACTCCGCTAACACACTATGAGGCCTGTGTGAAAATAGAAGAAGGTGCAATATGTACATCAAGTAATTATATAGTTTTTTCTTCAACCTCATGTTTTTCTTCAGCCTTAGCTTGGAAAGTGAACTTCTGATTAGAGATGGGCACTGGGCCGGACCGCCCATGGCCCGGCACGGCATGGCACGAAGCGGGCCGCCCGATTGCTATAGTACTGGGCCATGCCTGGCACGGTCCCTTAAAAGGGGCCGTGCCGGGCTTGAAAAATCTAGCCCGCGGATCAAGCCCGGCACGGCCCATAAGGGCCTGGGCTGGCACGGCATGGCCCACAGTGCCGGCCCCATTAGGGTGTATTATTTAAACCCCTCCTCACTCTTCGAGAGAGAGAGATGGTGTCGCGACAGAGGGCGATTCAGTCGAGGAGGGGGTCGTCGGCATCGTTGGACGAGCTGTTCGTGGAGGCGCAGTTCGCCACCGAGGGAGGGGGAGGAGGAGAGCCAGGCGTCGCCGGGGGAGGAGGGGCGGTGGGGGAGAATGCTGCTGGAGCTGCTGGGGGAGATCGTGAAGAGGGTGGAGCTGGCAGTGAGAGGTGGCCGCATCAGAAGGATGTGGTGTCCTTCGCCTGCGTCTGCCAGTGGAGGGAGATCACCTAGGGGATCGTCTGATCGCCGCTGGACAACGGGCGGATCACTTTCCTTTCCTCCCTCAAACAGGTAAAGCCGAGTCTTTCGCCGATTTTATCTCTTTGTCTGCGTGGTTTTTGTTCTTGATTTCTTTTTTACCCCCAAATCTATAAGGATTTGGGCGTGAATCTTGTTGAAGGTTGAGATCTCGTGTCTTCCCATTGGAAATTTTTATTTTTATTTTAAAAAAAATCCCATTTTGTGGGAGATTTCTTGAATCCGGGCAATGATCTTTTTTATTTTCCTTTTGAATTACAAGGTATGTTTTTCTTTTTTGTGATTTCTAAATTTCGGCGACTTATCGTGCCTGGCATGGCCCGTGATGGGCCGTGCCAAGCACGGCCCAGCCCAAAATGGGCTGCGGGCCATGCCGGGCTTCAAATTTTTTTTACCGGACTGTGCCCGGCATGACCGATTTTTTGTTCTGGCCCAGGGGGCCTGGGCTGTGCCATGCCAGGCATGGCCCAGTGCCCATATCTACTTCTGATCTAGAAAATGAGTGGACTGCCAAGCTGTGAAATCTAACTGTAGAGCACTGATATGGTAAACTATGGTGCACTTAGCTGGGCAAAGTTTTGGTACGACACAGTAAAATGAATAATCAGCTCAGCTGGCACCAAAAGGCAACAGCTAAGAAAGACCATTAATGATTCCTCAGTTTCTACTTTCTTGTAGAGCTTGATTGTTACTAAAGGGTGGCAATTGATTTGGTCTGACAAGATCCATGCTCAATCCCTGATGCTATTTAGCTCTGAGTTTAGGTTTCGTGTTATCCATATCAGACTCAACTTTGCATTTGGATTCAAAATCAGATATTCAACCAACTCTACTTATATTTCAAACATTAGTATCTCCTTAATATTTTTTCTCTACTACATGCACTTTCATCATAGAACAACCTTAGAATATTGGAAAAATCAACTTACTTTGAATATTCATATTTGTAAAATCATTTGCATTATCAAAAATAATTTCCACCTAAAAAAATGGTGACCATGACGTCTTCATACAAATTAAATAAAAGATTGTTCTACCCTAGATTTTCTGGGAGGCCTCCTATGCTTGGATGATCTTTGGGCCACTCAGGTTAGGACCTGACCATCTATGTAGCACTATTATATAGGCAAACTGCTCAACAAAGTGGCCTGCTTAGGCCAAGGCAGCATGGGGAAGTCACTTTTGGACTATATTTTGGAGATGCTTGGCTTTTGTCTTGTTATGCAACCTGATTTTAACTCCCATAGCTGCCCAAGTAATGCACTTTAGTTAAGTATTTACTATGCCATGAAAAAATATAAGTTTGCTTCAATGGTCTTCTGTAATGGTTCAATATATCATACTTGAGAAGGTAAAAGTTAGGGGTAAGAAGGAATGAAATTTGATGAGAAAAAAGTGATGTGGATGGAGTTACAATAGCAACATTGGGACAAAACAAATCTGAAAAACCTAAGAAAAAATAGCATTCAGAAAAGGAAGAGGTTCCACAGGCGCTAAAGTGTGACTACCATGCCCTCATGATAAAGGAAGAGAAAGAGGCACCTATATGGCAATCATTTGCACATCAGTGTATTCCCAGCGAATGTTTATTAGGCTTCGCATAATAAAGACAGTAAGCTTCACTTCCTCTTCTCAATGGTAAGACTATCAATTCATCCAACATCTGGGGCACAATTATACACAACAATGTCTAAAGATCATTTTTCACACATTATAAGCATTTTTTTAGCACACTAGACTTTCAATAAAACGTCAGTCAAACCGCTATCCGAGATCATCAAACCAAGACAGACAAAAATCGAAAGGAATGAAATGAAACTCGAACCCTGATCCTAACTGAAGGCTTTGGAACATTTCTTGTACCTGAGGGAGCCCCCAGAGGAATTGATGAAGAGCCTGATGTCCTTTGTGGGATCCTGGGCATCAAGGAGAAGCAATTGGCTTATGATGGCGTCCGCAACCAAGTCATCGATGCTACTCCCAAGGAACACGATCCGCTCCCTCAGCAGAAGGCCCATCACGTCAACCTCCGCTCCCTTCATTGCCGTCGCCGGCGTCTGAGGAGCCGAGAAATAGGGCGAGCACGCGTACAGAGAAGACCCGAGAGAAGAGGAGTAGGTGTCGGTTTCTTCAAACCCTAATCCTGAACTAACGCTTCCGCCATGGGAGGATGGCTTCGTTGGAGGAAAGGAGGGGGAGATGAGGGCGCGGATGGTGGGAGGAAAGGATTTACAGAGAAGGGTTCGAGATCTGAGGGGTTTTGGAATGGTCCGAGAGGGGAAGAAGGAGGGTTTGAGGGTAGCCGAGACAAAGAGGGCGCTCATGGCTAGCGATGGCCAAAGGAGTAGAGAGGCGAGGGCTTCAAGCGAGCGTTGCGATGAGAGCGCAGCTCGGAGAAAGGGAGTGAGAAAAAAATATAGGGACAAAAACAAAGAAAAAGAGATGATAGCACGACGGAGAGGAAAAAAAAAAAAAAAACCTCTTTTCTTTCACCTCTCTCAATTACCACCTATATGCTGTCATACAATCAAAACTGATGCAATCTTCCTCCTCTTCTTCTTCATCTTCATTTTTTTTTTTTAACAAACGGACAATCACATAAGTCTCGTGCGAATCAGTTCAGATTGATCCAAGTACAAAATATACTGCAAAATAACATGACATGGATCACCCGGCCTTCAAAACCATGAATCACCATGCTGGGCCACTGAAGCGGCCACCAGTCCGCCGCCGAATTGACTTTCAATAAATATGACGGATCTGGGAGCTATCAACCTCCTGCAAGATAGATCATATCCCTAATAATCGGGATAGTGGGGCACCGGGAGCAATTCTTCTTCAGCAGCCAGGAGATGACTATCATAGAATCACCCTCGATCATGAGCCTCTGAGCATGAAAAGTCCGAGCGGCATAAGATATACCAGCCCAAGTAGCATAAAGCTCCGTCATAGTGACAAAGGAGTCGAGAGTCGCAAAACCACCTGCCACCAGCAGATCACCTAGAGGCCCACGGATGATAAAAGCCGAACCAGCAGCTCTACCACGGACACTCCCATCAAAGTTGATTTTGACAACCCCTGGAGGGAGGGCTCCCAAGAGATGAAAACTGTATGCCGGTTCGCTGCCGTAGCAGCAGGGGAACCCCAGAGGCCAGAAGAGTCAGAACCAACTGCATTGAAGACACGGGCACAGTCCGTTGTTAATGATCTAATCTTCCACAGAATCCTGTGTAAAGAAATACTATCATCCGTGAATATGAACTGATTCCTGGACAACCATATCTGATATGCCGTGGCAGCCCAAAGACCATGCTCCTGCAACGAGCCCCTCCGGAGATCAAGAAGAAAGGACAATCGCGGAGAGTCGAAGTCCTCCAATCTGCTGGAAGCCCACCAAGAACCATATCCTCCTAACTCTGGGACAAGTGAAGATAGCGTGATCAGAAGACTCCTCCTCCAGCCTACACAGTGGACATGTCGGCTGAATATTCAGACCCCTGCGAGAGAGAAGAGCACAAGTTGAAAGACAGTTCCACAGGAGCTTCCAAATAAATAGCCGAACCCTGGGGAGGATAGGAAGCTTCTAGATCCAAGCAGCATCCTCTGTGCGGTAAGGCTGAGGCCTAAACATCTTCATAAGGTCCCTAGTGGGGACCCTAGAGATACAAGATCTCTGCCAAAGCCTAGAGTCAGAAAGGCGCCCAGGTATAAGAGGCACCGAGAGGATCCGACGGGATAGCTCCTTACTGAAGAATCGGGTCACCGAGGGAATGTGCCAGGCGGAGGAATCAGAGGCTAACAAGTCCTGAACCCTTAATCTGGAGGGGGTATCAATATTAATGAAGGAGGGCCACCGAGAGAGAGGAATCTCAGCAATCCAAGTATCCTGGATAACATTAATCAAGGATCCATCTCCGATCATCCAAGAGGTATTATCCAGGATAAACTGATTATGCCGACACACCTCCTTCCAGAAGGAGGAACAACCCCTGGATGACACAATAGGCATATCGGACGTCCAATCTCCATACCTCGCTCGCATCAGAGAGCTCCAAAGGCACTGCAGCTCCATAAGGAATCGGATGCATGTCTAGCAAGAAGAGCTTCTCTTCCGACAATCAAGGACTGAATCCCAAGCCTACCTTCTTGGAGTGGCATACAAATCAGATCCCAGGATAAAAGATGAATGCCATGACATCCTGCGTAGAAGCCCATAGAAAATCTCTGAAACATCTCTCGATCCTCTTAAGACAAGAAATCGGGATGGCGCATTCGAAAGGAGATACATGGGAAGAGAGGAAAGAACTGAACGAATAATAATGACCCTAGCCATCATAGATAAGCTAGTGACATGCCACCCCTCAATACATTGGCGTACCCTCCTCTCAAGCTCAGAAAAGTCAGAGCAACGGGGCCTTCTACCCATTATAAGAATCTCCAAATACATAAATATGTCAGTCTGAGAGGTTATACCAGACAAATTGATAATAGCTTCCTTAATGAATCTAGGAGATTAACCTTCTGACCCAAAGCCTGATAATACCGGTGAATAATAGATTGTAATGAAGCTGCATTCTCGATGGAGGCCTGACCTAGGAGAATACAATCATCAGCGAAAAGTAGATAAGAGACCCGAGGGGCCCATTCTCCCTGCCATAAACGGAACTATCCTCCGATCCAATAGCGCTAGATGGAAAGCGCGAGAGAGATCATCTATAGCTAGAATAAACAGTATGGGGGATAGAGGACACCCCTGCCGCAGCCCCAAGAAGAGTGAAAGAATAGAGTCGGGCTCCCATTAATGATCAGAGAGAAGGAATGCCTCTGCACACAAGCCATAATCCACTCAATAAACCGATCATCAAAACCAAACTCCTGAAGAGAGCAGTGCAGAAAGGACCAGCTCAGTCTATCATAAGCTCGCTCCATGTCGAGCTTAACAGCCATAAGATGACGGCTGGCCGGAGCTCTCTGAAGATCGTGCATAAACTCCTGAGCAATGAGGACGTCATCCGAAATAGAACGCCCTCGAATAAACGCTCCTTGTTCAGCAGAAATGAGGCAAGGGATCACCTAAGAAAGGCGCCGAGCTAAAAGACGAGCACAAATCTTATACAAAGTTGTGCATAGACTGATATGCCAAAAATGATGTGGGAGAGAAGCATTTGAACATTTAGGCACCAAGGTAATCAAAGTCTGGTTCCATTCCGAAGGAATGTGATTGGACTGGAACACAATATGGATAGCCTGTACCACCTCCTGCCCAACTATATCCCAATAATGACGGAAAAAGAAAGGAGGGAATCCATCAGGTCCAGGGGCCTTATCCGGACCAAGCTCCCAAAGAGCCTCCTTAATCTCAATCGCAGTAATCGGCCTAACCAGCATATCATTATCCAAGGAAGAAACCTTCCTAAACTCAGGGACCTGAACAACCGGGCCCCAGCACAGTGGACTCAGTCCATCGAGACTGAAAGAAGTGAAGAAGCAGATCCCGGATAGTGTGAGTATCCTCCTAATAGTTCCCCTCAGCATCAACCAACCTCCGAATCCTGTTAGCTGCACGCCGCTTCAGGGTAGCCTGATGGAAGAATCTAGTATTTCGGTCCCCATCACGAATCCACTGAAATCTAGATCTCTGCCACCAAAACACCTCCTGCTGCCTCAGAAGAGAGTGATGACTGGCTAGCTTCTCCCGAAGAGTAGAGAGGTCCTCATCCAACAGAAAACCGTCCCGGTCCTCCTTGGCTTGCAACAAACTGATGTTAGATTCAACTTGTTCAATTTGTCTGACCAGATCACCCACCTCCAGCCTGTTCCATCTGGAAAGTCTGCGACGAGCCAGTTTAAGACGATGAGATAGACGATAAATAGCATTACCCCTAACAGGAAGATGCCAAATCTGAGAGATAATAGAATGAGCAGTAGAGTGGGCAGTCCAAAACTGCTCAAATCTAAACTATTTCCTCTGATGGCCCATAGCCTCCGTAGATATCAAAATGGGGCAATGATCAGAAGCAATCCTCGGAAGGTGAGTAACAGTAACCGCAGGGTACAAATGGAGCCACTGAGCCGTAGCCATAGCTCTGTCCAGTCTCTCCCAAACACGAGCATACCCCTGACGGTTATTACACCAAGTAAACTGGGGCCCCGAATACCCCAAGTCCAACAACCCATAAGAACTAATGAAGGTTCTAAATTCACTGATATCAGCAGAGCCAAAGACCCGTCTGCCTCCCCTTTTTTCATTAGCCTCAGTGATATAATTAAAATCACCAGCAGTAGGGAGCCCTTGAGCAAGCATAGAAAGCAGTTCCAACCAGAGGATCCTTCTCTCTCGATAATTCGTACTAGCATATACAGCCGAAAGGAGCCAGGGGTCAGAACCCCTCAGAGACAAGCAGACCAATCTGTTGATTACACTGATGAAAAGCATCAATCCGGACAACAGAAGCACGCCAAATAGCCAAAATGCCCCCTGACAGACCGTCAGCCTCAATCGCATAAGAGGATCAAGAACGGGCAATCTGTTTTCGAAACCGGGCCAGACTGTCACCCGACAGTCTAGTTTCCAAAAGGACACATATGTCAAAATTGTACAACTGCACCAATCTACCAAAAGAGGATCAAAATGATGGCTTTCAAGCCCCTCTAATATTCCAAAGTAGTATCTTCATTTACAAACCAGATGGATCTGGGACCCCACCCTGGTCTTCAATCATAACACTGTCAGAGCAGCACCCTGCTAACAAAGTGCCTCCCTCAGATGTCAGCGGGGGACAAGACTGCTGCCCTTCCGCGTCAAGCCTATGCTCAGCAAGTCGGGAAGACTGAGCCGAGGACATAGAAGAAGGACCCAGGCCTAGATTGTTCCCGACTGCACCCTCCAAAGAAGAGCCAGCAATCCAATCAGGGTGGTTCAGCACCACTAACTGACCTCCAACCTGGCACCCATGGGACAATGCAAACCGATCAGAAGAATCAATCTTCACCCCAATCCTTTTAGAAATAGGAGCCTTTCCTTTTCCTTTACGTTTCTCAGATTTGGGACTAGACCTCGGAACCATACTAACCTCCGGTCTGGCCCGCTTGAGGGGACCTGAAAAAGCATCCTTGGACTCCAAGTGGCCTGCTCCACCCGAACCCAATCTAAGAGAGGCAAAAGGGTTCTTAGATAGCACAGATTGGTTCAAACTAGATCCCAGGGACTTTGAAGTCTTAGCAAACTTCAGATTCTTGACACTGGAAATGAGACCGGCACACACCTTCAGTCCCGGCACGCCCTCTTCTCAGAACTCTCCTGGTCCAAGACCTTCTCACAGGGAGCCACTGCAACCTCAGTGAAACCTGCCTCCATTGCAGCTACAGGAGGACTCAACCTGGATCCCAAGGACCTTGCAACCTCAGCCTGGTTAAGATCCTTCACAGAGGAGATAAGACCAGCACTCCCCACCCGACCCAGCACAGTCCCATTATCTGGGCACCCCTGATCCAAGACCATCTCAGAAGGAGCCACAACATCCACTGGGACAGCGACCGCCTTAGCATCCAAGAGCGACCTCCGGCGAGCGACCTTAGCCGGAACACGCCAGCCATCCGACGATCCTTCTGAACCCATATGCGACACAGCAGTTGCATTTTGGTGAGCAGAACAGTGAGCTGAAGCTACCGGCGAAGGCATTGGCTGAGGCTTCCTCCTCTCAACCGGCTTGGGAGCAGAGACGACCCTCCTTTGGCGGACAACAGCTATCCAAGGGCCATAAACTGAGTTGCTGGCGGACCCATCGTCATCTGCCATGGCTGGCTACGAGCAAGGACCACCAAGATGCAGTGTGCCACAGCTCCGACAAAGGCCCTCCATGTTTTCGAAAGTAAACTGCTGCCAGAAAGGTTGATCGAGCCCTTATAGTCGGGTCCCCGACCGAAGCGGGCAGCGGAGATCGAAACTGATACAAACCCTTGCATAACCTCCCCTGTTTTTTGACAAAGTAGCAGCATCCGCAAACCTAAATGGCCCAGCAGGCGCCACGATTGCTCTGAGAAAGTCCTCCTTCCAGAATTCAAGCGGAAGGTTCGGCAGCCTCATCCAAAGCAACGCTGAAGGGATGGCCTCATCCGACGGAAAGAACTCCGGCCTCCACGCTTTGGTCCCGATGATTTGGCCATTGACCACCCATGGTCGGTTGAGAACCAAATCACAGGCATCCGGAGCTTCAAATCTGAAGATATGGCAACAGAATTGCAGGCTGATAGGGACGATGACACCCTGGATGCCAGCCCGCCTAAACTCTCTGATAAGAGCTTCAGCTGGAACCCACTTGTGATACGATGAGCCAGGACTGCTCGCTGCTTCCAACTGGCCATCTCGGCTTCAAGCTCCACCTCAGGTAGAGTAATGACATCAGGGAACAAGGCCTCCAGCCTCGCCACAGCATCCGACGAAGGCGATGAAGAAATCCACTGGAACCCAGGCTTAGCAGACGACGAACTGGGCTTCCGGCCACCGGCTGATGCATCAGACACCATTGGAGCAGAGATAGCAGCTTGAGGAAATACCAGAGAGCAGCAGCGCCACCGACGATAAAGATCGCCGAAGATCGGGGACGACGGGATTTGGAACCCAATCTTAAAGCACTACCCAAAACAATATTATCCACCTTTGACCTTCGTCGTCATCCATTATTGTTATGATTTTCATCACCACTTACTCGTTCATCAATTTTTATAATTATTTATTATTAATAATATTTTTTATATCAATAATGTTTGATCTCTATTATTATCGAGATCATTACTAGGATTGGCAATGGAGAGGATCTAGGACGGGGATGACACCCCGTTCTCCATACCCATTTATTAACCTCATCCCATCTCCAATGGTTATGAAATTTCAATCCCCGTCCCCGTACCCGCTGGGGAATGGGAATCCCCATCCCCGTCCCATACTCGTTCAAATGAAAATTAAAAAAGTCATATTTTACGGTGACAGTCTATACAAGGGCATGATAAAATTTAGAACAGAAGAACATACTTTAACAAGAAGTTGATAGGATTATATTATATAAGCAAAGTCCAATTGTGTAGAGTCGTAGACACTTTTCATCAACTAAAACACTAAGTTCAAGGCTCAAGCATTCATTTATTAAAAATGCATTATTACACATGCATACTTGTAGAAAAGCCTTCTTGTAACTCTATTTAAATACTCCCATGCAAAGCCATGATTTCAAGAAAGTAGAATCATACATAAACATAGGTAACACAACATGGAAAACATTAAAAACACAAACCTAAGAATTGTAACCCAATGAAATAATAAGCTAAACTACTATGAAAGAGCAACTCTTATGGCTCTACTTTCCTCAGCAAAATTGAGTCTGCTTCAATTATATTATGACTTCCTCTATCTTAAGGTTAGCTATTCATTTTTTTGTTTGGGTTAAAAGAAAAGTTTAAGGTAGGGTTGTCCCAGCCCCGGTAAGCTTTTATTCACTAAAATTATGTATAGTCTAGGAGAGTATTTGACCTCCAATAAACTTCAAATTAGCAAGATAGAAATTCCAAATGATTCAATATTACAAAACCAATTGGATGAGTATCCCCATCAAACCAATGCTCCCAAATATAAACACTGAAGGCAACAATTTGCTTCATAGAAATTTAAAGAAAATATAAGAATGACCTGGCAGAATCGACCACTTGAAGGCATAACCATCGAGTTCCATCTTTTACTTTATCAATTCTTGATCATGAGTTTGGGAACCCTGACTTTCTACAAAAAAAAAAAATATAATATTTAAGAATATTTAAAATATTGTATTCTGATTCTAGTTAAATTTAGAAAAAGACCTATCTCATTAGTGTCAATATCCTCATTCAACACACAATCTGCTATTTCTCCCATAACTCCAATCATACCACATGTACGGAAAGAAAAACTAATAAATCAATCTCAATATATACATAAAAAAATAAAAATGATGAATCAGCAGCCCACAACCAATTTGAGTACACATAATAGCTTCCACAGTGTCTAGATGTAGTCTACTGCGATGATGACTTATGATTCTTCCACTGGTACTAAATGCAGACTCAAAAGCTACTATAGACACAGGAATAGCAAATATATCTCGAGCAATGACTTGCAATGTAGGAAATTTCATTCCATACACTTTTCACCAATTTAAGACATCAAAATCTGGATTAAATGATACTTCATCCTCTTTTAAGTAGAAGTCCAACTCTGATTTAGAAGTTTTGATTTTTGATTTTTTCTTTTGCCTCAAATACAACTCAAAAGTAACTGTGTTATTGCTGCCCGAAGTCAATAAAAATATTTAGATATAATAACATTTTATCTTTTATTATGCTATGCGATTCGCGCTTGCTCCCATTTTGTCGACCAAGCACGGTTCCAATTTAATGTGACGTACACCGATGGTTTTGCATGCCTTTTTTAATGCCTAGGCCCTAGCTCTCTCCCAAAGAATTAAAAATTTTAAAAATAAATAAATAAATAAATGGGGATGGGAAGGGTATGGGGATGGGGATAGCTAAACCCATCCCCATCCCCATACCCAGAAAAAAAATGGGGAACAGGGATCTCCGCTCCGTTCCCCGGTCAATTACCTTTGACCCCATACCCATTGGGGCAGGTATGGGTAATCCCCAACGGGTGCGGGTGAAATTACCATCTCTAATCATTACCAATGATCTTCACCATCATAATACATCATCATTTATGATATTTACAGTTAATCATCATTATTAATGACCTATTATAATTGATAACATTCAGTGTTGATATGATCTTTACCATACCTATAGGGTTTGTTTTGATGGGAGGAAATGAAGGAAGGAGAAGGAAAAAAAGGAAAAAAAAGGAAAAAGATCATAAGTTACCTTGTTTGGATGGAGGATAAAAGAACGAGGGAAAAGGGAATGGAAGTAACCGGTTCCCTTCTTTTCACTGAGCCCCTCAGTGAAGTAAATTTGTTAACCCCCAAATCGGGGGATAAGCTGGGGGAAGAAAAAAGTTTAAGTCATATTTTTTTTGGAAAACCAAAATATCCCTTCATTTTCTTTTCTTCATTCTTTTATTCCCATAGTTTATTCCATGACCCACGGTTTATATAATTGTCACATAACTCTTCACCTTCTTTTTTCCCTCTATGTCCAAACAAGATAATCGATATTACCCTTCCTTTCCCTCTCCCTTTCCAAACAAGAGAAGAAGAGCAACCCTTTCTTCCCCATCCTTTTCCTTCTATCCCTTTCCTTCTTTTTACTCTCCCCTTCTCCTCTAAAGATCCAAACAAAGCCATAATCTCAATGATTAGTAGTAGAAATTAATACTAAAATTTTGGCTAAACTACAATATTAATCCTTGAACTAAGGAGTTGTGTCACTTTATTTTTCAAATTTAAAAAAGTTACAAAAGTGATCCTAAACTTTCCTTTTTATTTCACTTTGATCCCTACCATTAAACAACGAGACGTCATTTAATTTTATTCACGTGGTAGCACACATGGTATACAAGTAGCAAAATTAAATTTAAAATTTATTATCAACTCGTTAACCTGTTAATCCAACATCCAATAATCTAAAAAAAACCAATCTTTCTCACACACGTGACATCCAGTGGCCCTCCCTTCCTAGCAGTATGTCGTGGTCCTCTTTGTCCATGCCCTCACCTGCGGCCTCTTCCGTCTTCCCCTCCTTCAGTGGCCCATCGCAGCCCCCCTCCCTACATGCGGCTTCCTCTGACACCATGAAGGAAAACACTACGAAAAGGTGGGGGGAGAGAATGCGGAAGGACGAAGAAGGGGGGAGGGCCCCGCATTCTCCTCCCACAGGTGAGGGATGGGGGGAGGGAGGAGAACACCCTCCCCTATCCTCCATCCCACTCGCATTCTCGCCACCCCCCCCCCCCCCCCCGCGTTCTCCTCTACAGTGACGAAGGAGGCCGCAGGTGAGGAGGTGGACGAGAGGCCCCGGTGGGCCACTGGAGGGGGGGGGGGGGGGGGCAGGGAAGATGAAGGAGGCCATGGGTGAGGGTGTGGATGGAGGGGGCCGCATCGGGCCGCTGGATCCACGTGTGTAAGAAAGATTGGTTTTTTAGGTTGTTGGATATTGGATTAACGGGTTAATAGGTTGATAATGGGTTTTAAAATTGATTTTGCCACTTATATGTCACATATGTTGCTACATGGGACAAAATCAAATAGCGTCTCTCCTGTTTAATGGTAGAGATCAAAGTGAAACAAAAAGGAAAGTATAATATCACTTTTAAATTTTTGAAGTTCAAAGATCAAAGTGACATAACCTTCTAAGTTCAAGAGTCAATACTATAGTTTAATATAAAATTTTATACTTTATAGACAATGCATACATAATGAATTGAAAAGATTTTTTTTGAAATATTTATTTTTTCATATAAATAGAGATAAGATATCTAAAGGTGGAATTTTGATATCATTAGATATAGAAAAATAAAATAAAATAATATATTTTTTTTTATCAATTTGAAGTAGAGTATTATTGCAGTAATAATGAGCCAAGCTAGTATCGACAGTAAATCTATAAAAGAATCTTTTATTATGTTTAAAATTATGCAAGTGATCTCATTCTTATTAAAATATATGAACCATAATTAAGTATGTATTGGTCTCTTATTTCAGATATGTGCATCAATAACCCATATACGCATTACCTTTTTAAAGCATGAGCATTAATAATTTAAGATGCATATATCACCAATTTGAAAGGCATGCATTAATTATTTCAAATAAACTTATAGCATTTTTAATATCTTATAGTTTAGTTTTTTTTTAAAAATCACTATTAACATTTATTAAAACCAAACAAAACATATCTTCCTATCCTTATTTATAAATCAATCGAGATAATATCAATTTAAATTGAAATGAGTACTTTGCATTTTATTTACTCTAGCAATTAGTGGATGACTAACTATCTTTTTCTAAGTGTTTGGTAGGATTGTTATTAATTAAGAGATAAAATTACCTTAACTAATTCAAATATCTTCTTTCTTGCTCTTTTCTCTTGCTCTTTTTCTCTCCTTCATCATTCTCTCTCCCATTAGATCATGTCACCCTTCTAGTCTTTGTTTCCACAAATATCTTCTTTCTTGCTCTCATCTCTTTCTCTCTTGCTCTCCTTCATCATCCTCTCTACCATTAGATCATATCACCCTTCTAGTCTTTGTTTCCACTCTTTCAAAGCCCAAGCAAGGTAGGAGGGCTAAAATTTCTAGCTTTTAGATTCTCATTATAACCTCTTTTATTTGGTCTTAGCTTGTAAGAAAGTATTCCATGGGAGCGACATCCATCTTATTCTCCATCCTTTACTTCCATATGCCTTCATATTGAAGGGAGCTCTAAGTTCCTTTCTCCCTTGTCGTCACTAGCAACCTTGTCCATTTCTTCTTCCTTCTTACGGTCTGTAATATCCTTCCCTCTTTAACCTTCACTTTAATTATTGTACTTTTAAGATGCATCATGTCCTCACTAACTTTTAAGACCTCTTCCTCAATAATTGCCATATTGCTCCTTTTCTCTTCTTTCTTCTAGGCTAGCACTTGTTCAAGCAGAATAAGAATCTTATTTCCCTATACCTCTCCTATTGGTCATAAATGGAGTAGTTCCAGCAAGTATGCCAATCTATACTACCTTACAATTAGAATAGCACTTGCAAATGATTGGGATAGGGAAGGCATCATAAGGCCATGATGATAGTGATAATTTTCATCAAAGGAGGAGACTTATGGGAGATGAGTTACCTCTCACAAATTGATTTCAATTGTTGCTTTTGCTCATACAATGTTAACTATGGCCTTGCCATAATTATGCTATTCATCTAATCTCTACGATGAGCTTAAGAACCCTATCATCTCTTATGTCGATTGCTTAAGTAGCGGTTCATATGTCTCTTGAGATTTGTTGCTTCAACTATCTCACTATCTTTACCCTTATTGCTTAGAACTAGATCTTTGGCATATTCCCTTACCTCATCTCAACTTCCCCTCCTCTTCATCCTCAACCTTGTTGGCAATTGCCTTATAGCCCTCTTCTCACTAATACTAAACATCTCTATTTCCTTTCTATCTTTAATATTATTGACAACCTCAATCCTAGCAATATTTGACTTGCCTAACTTTAGAATGTTTGCATGCTCAAACACACCCTTTTGCCTACAACTAAATTTTTGTTGTGCTTAATATTGGTGCTTTTATTATTGCACCGGGATAAAATTGAATCTCTAGCCAAATCCTATCAATAACTATCATGAGCCATAGGTTAGAGATTTTGAACTTGAATCAAAATGCATTAAAGAATGAGATTTTGGATGCCTTTACACTACAGTTTTACTTTGCTAACAACATCTTTTATAAGTAGATTGAGAATGAGTGTGCCTTATATGAGTTGTTTAATTAGAAAAGTTATCTATACTCAGATCATAGGCTTGTACTTTAGTTTATAAACCTTCATTAAGTTTTTTTTTCCTTGCTTTTTTTAAGGGGGATCATCATTTATCACTCTTAGTTAACTAAGGTATATGGCTAGTGGAGATATAACAGACTAATAAAAGAGGCCTTTTGCAATTTAAATTCTTATCATTCAAGTTGATTTATAAATAGGGATAAGAGAAAGTATTATATATATTGTTAATAAAATCTTATGTTTAATATGCAAAAATATCTTATAATGTATTTTATAGTATATGCAATAGTTAAACATATTATCAATTCTTTAAAATTCATACACCAATAATTGAGCACATGTGGATTACTTATTTCAAATGCATGCATTAAATTTTATACATAAATGTTTTACATTATGTATGTTACCAATTTAAATTGTCCATTGGCTACCATCTAATGAGTGTGTCATCCTTTTAAAATGCATACTTATAATTCTTATATATGTCATAACGTATGGATCGGCCTCTTTTACCTCATAGTAGCCTTGCATCCCATTATCAACCCAATTTTGTATGTACAAACCAAGTATGCCAAACTTTATCAATTTATGAGTGAAAATGATGGGTCTTGACTCCTTGTTAAGAGTTTTATATCTTCAGCTAATTAGGTTATTTATGTTTTAACTAAACCATTTTTCAAAGAATGTATTTAGGGCTCTTGTGTCAATGTTGATCCTTGGCTTTTCCTAGGCCAACTTTTAGGGAAGTGTAAATGATCACTATCTTTAAAGTTTTGGAGATTGGCAAGTGTCCATTCTACAATTTATACTCAGAGGCCCACATATGACATAATATATAGAAAGTAGGAGTAGAATAGGTTTCTAACATATCTAGTATCGAGATTCCTATTACAATTCCATCACATGTTCCACATATAGAATGATTTATACGTTGATCAATCTTGAAAATTTTTGTGATGGATGCAAATTAAGTGGGTTGAGATCAGCTAAAAGTGGTCTTAATCTCAATTTGGGTTTCTAAACACTTGGCTCAAGCTCAACCCAATGAATACTTAACCTACCATACATGGACCCAATCTCATCCTAGTACATTATAAGTGTGCTTCAGTTGATATAGGTCAATAGTGATCTTTTAACAATTCATGGTAAGAATAAAGGTAAAGATAGATATAACTTAATATGAATAAAAATAATTAAAAAATATATAACTATTTATAATTTGAATGTCAATTTAGTCCTGAATAGAGCAGAGTGGAGGAGATAGATTCATGTAGTGAACCTCATGTAGTTGGGAAAAGGCTTAGATGAGTTGAGTTGAGTTCAGTTCAGTTGATATAAGCCAATCTAAATTAGTAACAAATTAAAATTCAAGACAAAAACACTTTCACACTCTCTAAGGTCTAAAGTCATGTTTATGATTTCAAATTTGTATCATTAATTTATGTACAATCCTTAATTAAAAAATAATCCCTTAAATGACTAGTACATTTACTTATATGATAGATAATTTTTAATATTATATGTTTAATACACACACATGCTACCCAAGTATTGTACTTGGATTCAAGCTTATAAATCATTGGCATAAGCTTGATGATCAATTTTGAAATGGACCAAGAGTTGTGACCCAAGCTCACAGGCTAGGCTATTAAATATTAGCCTAGTTCTTTTATGATAAGGGTTGAGTCCAACAGACCAAATGACTTAGCCCAATGTGCATCCCTAATCTTTATAACTTATTTGGCATGATCAAAGAATCTCATCATAATCCCATTACATCTTCAATGACTCATAGGATAATTATTTATTATATTTTACTATTTTTATAAACTTATTTATAAATAGAGATGGAATGGATCTCTCACAACTGATGTGTATTCGAGAGATTGATCTCAAATTCATTGGACCTTGGTTTCTTTAATTTTATGTTTTCTCCTCTCTCAAAACCTTCTACATTCTATGAATTCTTCTCTTTCAAAACCTTCTCCATTCTATGTATTATTCATTTTCAAAACCTTCTCCATTCCATGAAATCACTTTATCTTGATGAAAGTAATAATATAGAAATTAAACTTGAATTGTCTTTAAGTAATCATAAAAATCTAAGATTTAATAATCATATACTAAAGATTAAAACGTCCAATTTCATATCAAATCCCATCCAAGGATATATACGTAGTGCATGCAAAAAGATCAAGCTTGATCTTAAAATCGAAACTAAAGTTAATTTAGCTTCGAATGTAATCAAAACCAAGCTCAATTGGCTTGATTAAATTGACGGATAATGTTACTTCAACGTAGAAGTAGATGAAACTTAACCCAACCTGCAAACCCAACCCACTTGAAAAAATTGGGTTAGTGTTTTGCTTTTTTTTTTTTTTTGGTCACTCAAACATGAAATGACCCAATTTCAAAATGACCTTGAAATTTTTGGATAAGATCACATGTGATAAAAAATGATTAAAAAATAATATTTATCAGAAAATGCATGAGCTTTAATCATGATGTGTAATTGATTATTTGAATACAAGGATAAGATATATTTTTAATTTTATCTATTTTAAAATTTATGATTTTATTTAGATGGCATTGTATATTTTTATGAATTATTAATTATATTATACATGTTTAATGTTTTAATATTTTTATTCTTTTTATATAATATAGTTGATACTAATGGCACTCAACAAATGATAAATTAAAAGTATATTTTAAGTTGAGTATTGTTAAAGGATTCTTGAGGAGAAGATTAAAGAACAGAAATAATGATACCTTTTTTTATTTACAAAATTAAGTATATTTTCAAACATTTTCTTATTTTGCTATGTTCTCCTAATTTGATATTGATTTTTATTAATTTTTAAAAGTATATTTTTCAACTATTATTTAGTTATATTATTTAATATTTTGTAAATTCATAATTATTATTTCAATTAGTATCTAATCATATTGTTTAATTGTTTTGGTATTTAGGGTAATAAACAGGTTAAAAAATAGAAAAAGATAGATTATTGATAAATTAGCTAAAAATAAGTATATAATATTTTTTTTAAATTAAGCCAATCTAAAATGGCTTACGAATGGATCTTAGCTTAATTATTTAGAATTAGAATTTAGTTGAATTCAAAAGTGATCCAAATGTCAAACAGCGAACCTAAAATGGTCCAATCCGAACCAATTGCTGCCGCTACTTCAACGATAACGGGAAACGAGTTTTAATTTCACCGGTCGGGATTTAACGGTATAACGTTTTAAGGGGTATCGGGAGCTTCTGAACTCGGCGTCGGGGAGATGGGAAAACCTCGCGCGTCCTCGAAGGGCCAAGGTGGCGGCGAATCCGATCTCCACACCGCCGCGAGGTCCGGCGACCTCCGCACCGTCGAATCCATCTGCAACTCCAATCCCCTTGTCGTCAATTCCAGAGACCGCCATTCCCGAACCCCGTATCCTTCTCTTCTCTAATCTTTTAATCTTTAATTATTCTCTATAGGATCTCATCTTTATCTCTCTAGATTTAAAATAGAAATAGAATTAGGGTAAACTGCCCTTGCCCCTTGGTAATTTGGTAGTCCGCTCACATTTTTCTAGGGTTTAGGGTTTATTTATCGGTTTAATTTATCTTTCGTTTTTCTTTTTGATGTTTTTATCTTGCTGTTATTTTATTTTTTGGGTTCCTGCTGGCAAGAATTAACAAAAGGTACTCTTTTTTTTTTGGAGCGGTGAACAGGAGTAGAAATTTATGCCCCTGTGATTATTTTCCCCCTTTTATCTGGTAGGTTAATGTTGGTGAATGTCGATCAAGATAGAGGAATTATGGAAATGCTCTCTATGAGGTGGTTATTCAAATTTAGTTTTTGGTGGGAATTCTGTTCAAAGATCTTTGTTTTAGCGGACATACTGAATGGGTGCATGTTATTTAATTATTGCTATGATTGTTTTTAGACATTGAGACCAGGGATGCTAATTGATTCATTTCAGCATCTAGTTAGTGGTGAAAAAAATAGTAGAGTATACGATTTACTCATATATTTTGGATTTCTCTGGAGATTTGGGAGAGAGCCATGTGCCTCGGATAGAGAAAGTTGTATAGCCAAACTACAGCTCCAATGGTTTTTGTCTGAGTGAGAATTCTAGGCTAATGTAACGAGGAAGATTATTAGACGCAAGAAATGAATGGAGTAAGGCATGCATGTGGTAAATGGAGAAACCTGTTAGAAATGAGAAATAACTTTGCTTTCTTCCTGCACTTTTAATACCCAAAGATATCCAAAACAAATTTTATTTTACTTTATTTTAAAGAGCGAGGAGATAGGTAGGGAGTGACAAAGATCATACTCTAGACTCTGTCGGGTATACGTTGCGCGCCCTTAGTGGTAATGTAGGGCATTTTTTTTACTGTTATGAGCTGGAAATATTAGCCAGCAGACAGCCTATAATCAGCCAAAGTCATTTAGTTTGGCTCTTTCGTGAGTCATGATTACATGTTTCGATGACAAGTGAGTAGTTAGATGGGGCAAGTGGCTACAAAAGAAAATATTTGTTATCATTAACAGCAGTGTGCTCTTGAGAAAAAATATGATTGGTTTGGAAGGTTGTAAATTTAGTTTGAAGGACAAATGATTGTGAATTTTATGTGTGTTTGTAATAAAACATTTTCATGGAATGATGCACTTTCTATAAGTGGTAGTCTAGTATTGGAATCAATGAATCAAAAGAACAATTGAACCAAACGTGTTCTAGTCATTTTTTTCCCCTCTTACATGCATGTTCTACATGTTTTTCCCAAAAAAACTTTTGCTTCCAAACCATAGTGTGTTTATCAGATGATGGTCGACTGCCTAATAAGCTAATCAGAAGTAATTATAAGCTGAAACAAACATGGATTGCTCAGTTTTGTTTTGCTATTTGTAATTGTATAACCATAATTGTTGCCTGAGGTTTTGAATTGTGTGGTTTTCTGACTGATTTTTTTTTATTTTTTTGATATCGATGATTTTTCCTCTGTGTGACTCTAAAAATCTTATGTTTTCATCTAAAAGAATATTGAAGATATCTTATGTTTTGTCTAAAAGAATTTTGATCTCATTCAAGTTAAGTGATTGCTGGTTGAATTGTTTGTGATTAATAGTGCAAGTGGTTTAATTTGTTGATCAGTCAACTGATCTCTTTTCTTTTACAGACTCAGTTTCTTTTACAGACTCAGTGGACTTTTTCTTCTCTTGACAGCTTATAAATTCTTCTTATGATTTAGTTATCCTATTCCTGCTAACTCTTATGAATAACTGATTGCTTATTTACCTTAGACCAACTTATCTGACCACAGAGGGTTGTAGACTATTTTTGTATGGTAGGCTATTTATTTACCTTTTGTTTTGGATATTCAAACTGTGCTAATATAAGTGGCTTTTAAATTTTTGAACAGTTTGACTGTTATTTGATTACAGCATCAATTTCTGTACTGATACTTGTTTTAATTAATAATCTTTCTTATTTTAATTAATGATCTTTCTCTCTTTTCTTTATGTTTGCAATAAAACTTTGCAATAAATGCAGTCGTTTAGGGTTCTAAACCAACTTATTTCCTTCTTATCTGCTCTCTATGTATAATTTTTTGCTGAAATGCTGTCCATGATCTGGAAGGCAAGGTTACACATAATTCATGCATTTGTAATTGACCTTCATTCCTTCAGTAAAACCAAAATTCAGTTGAATAGTACCGTTTCCTTGACATTAGTGATCTGAAATTGAGACTGCATCTAGCTGCATGGTCTGGGCAAACGGATGTGGTAAGATTTCTCTGCAAGAACAAGGCTGATGTTGGAGCTGCTGCAATGGATGACACAGCTGCAATCCATTTTGCTTCTCAGAAGGGTCATATGGAAATTGTTCGTATTCTTTTGACTTCTGGAGCCTCCATCAAAGCTGCTAACAGGAAAGGTGTGACTCCACTGCATTTTGCTGCTCAGGGATCCCATCGAGAGCTCATTAAGTATCTAATTAGGAAAGGTGCGAGCCTTACTGCCAAAACAAAATCTGGGCAAACCCCTCTAGATTTTGCACCTACCAAGGAGGTCCGCTCTTTTCTGCTGGAGTGTGAGAAGCCAATAACCAAAGGGGACCAATCAACGTCAAGCAAGAAGGCTGATGAATCAGCGTTAGTTCAGCCTGTCAATGAAAACAATGCAGATTCTGATGCTAACGATTTAGTTAATGAAGTTGATGATGAAGACGGTGATGCAAGAGAGAAGCGAAAAGGGGAAGAAGCCAATGATGAAAGCTTGCCCAATTCCAAGAAAGCTAAGGTTTCTCTTGAACATCTTCTAACTGAAAATGATGCACGAGATGAGGAGGAGGAATAAAACTTGTGAAGGTAGCAAGAACATTACTGGTATCTTTTAGTTTAAAGTAAAGTTGAAGAGAGCATTTTTTTGTTAGTCTAGCACCAAAACAGTTGCTGTGAGCAACATTGATGGAAAAGTATGGACAAGATTGGTTACCTGAGAGTACTCTTCTTGAGAATGAAGACTTGCCACTATAGAATATGCCTCATGATGATGACTTCTCTGTTGTTGTAATTTTTGCACTTTAAGTGTAACTTGTCTTTGTTTTGAGAAAGAGATTAACATTATCATTTGTCCTCATAGGAGGGTCTTGTTTTTCTCCTGTTAGAGTAAGTTATCGTGTAAATGAGTTGTTGCCTTAGTGCTTTGTTTCTGATTAGAAGCTTAGATGCACAACTTGCTTGGGCCAGTGGCATGGAGAAAAACCATGTCCTGTCTGGATTAATACGTACCTTCCCTTTTTTTTCGAGCAAGTGCTTCACGTTGCAGATTTAGCTGATGGTGTGTAATGTTTATTATCTTGTTTATCTTTGGAGCCATACCTGGGTGTCCAATCACATGGGGCTATCAGTTGCTTGGGCAACAGATCTCACTCTCTTACAACACTGCATTGCATCTGTACCATGCATTTTTCAGAGGATCATAGTAGTTGTAATTGTTCCTGCTACTTATTTGGGCATGTTGCAGACAAGACTATGGAACTCCTTTGAAAGTTATCAAAATATATTATGCAAATGAAGTGCAGCTAAAACTTGTAATTGAGCTACTCAAGTGCTTATTAATCTTATTTTCTTACCATACAAATTGCTGATTGCAATGCTGGATGACTATAGAAATCGTTATTGTCTTACTGCACGTCTTTATTATTATCTTTGCTGTTACAACAGAAATTCTGAAGGCATATGATCCTACCTGCGCTGCATGCTAGTATATCTAACTGTTACTTATTATGCTGTAGAACATCGGTGTTGCCATTTTTTTTTTTCTCATCAGAAGGATTCTAAATCTGGCTTCACAAGCTTGTCTAGCTTCCAGGTCCTGTACGCTGGGATTTGTTCTCTTTGCAATGTTTTATCTTATTTGATATCGTCTTTTGGATACGTAGGTATTGTATTAATTCTCCTTGCAACGTTTCCCATTTGACATATTGCCTTCTGTATGCCCTGCTAGATGCTCACTTTTGTGATGTGTCATTTTTAATTTGGTGAGCTAAAAACATTCTTTATTTAGAACTATTGGCAGAACTAATAAAAACATTTTTATTTGGTGTCACTTTTAAATGTTTTGTATTAATAAAATATTCTTTATTAATACGTAGGTCTTTTTTTTGTAATAAAAAAATATTTATAGATAAGTTTTTTTTTTTTTTTTTTCAATTTTTCCTTCCCTCCCCCCCCCCCTTCCTTCAAATTGCAAATAATAAAATCCTGTTATGCTAGTTATGATCATGTCAAGTATTTGATGTATGTAGGCATTAGTACATGTAGACAAACTGTTCCACTAATTATACAAGGATGATTTCTGATTAAACCTAGTTAAAACCATATTCTGAAAGGATTTTATTTTTGTCCGTCCAAAAAGCTTCATCTGAATTATAAATAGTACTATGTTTTATTGAGTAGTACTTATAGACAGTAGCCTTGAATCGAGGTACTACCAACCAATCTATTAGATTTCTTTCTAGTTGTCAAGTTTCTATAACCATAATTCACCTATTAAATCCTGACATGGAACTCAGTCTTCTCACCAGACTCCTGTATTATACTTTCCAAGATCTTCCATTTTAAAAACTAGTATTTAAACCATGAAAACTGCGAACATCTTAGTTCCATCATCATCAAAGAGAATAGCGTCTGCCCATTCAAATGCGCTATGCCCTTTGGAACTCGAGTTTGTGGTAGACCTCTCAGAAACGCGGAATAGGGTGGCAATCCCTCAAGGAGGAGGCAGAGAGCATACATTCCATTGATTCACAAAGGTACCCAAAAGTGGCCATTAATAATATTAATATTTTTTTACTTAAAATATACTTTTGGTTCTCAAATTTTTTTAAAAATCTATTTTGGACTTTGAACTTTTAATTATTACAGTTCAGTCACTCATGTATTAAAGAATATTATATTTCTAACAATTTATTACTTGAAGTCAATTAAAACTAACGAAATAATTAATGTGTCACTTTGCTAATTACTTGACATGTCAGATACATGAGCTATTTTGCTGAATTCTAGCTGATCCATGTAATGAGACGTTATCTTAATTCATGACAGTTTAGTAGAGATAACTGAATAATTGAAAGTTTAAGACCAAAATGAATTTTGAATGAGTGTATTTTGGCCAAGAATATTTTAAAGAAGGGCAATCCAAATCACCAACTGAAACATAAGACAGGCCAAATGGTGCTGAAATATAGGCCTTCAAATAACAAAACAACAACACCCGTTGTTGCCAGAATAATAAAAGGGAAAAGACTTTGTTCATGGCATCCGATGCAAGTCCTATGTGGGCTACATCATCCTTTTTATTAGTTCATATGCATACGATACCTATTAAAAAATATTAAGACAGCTTTACGACATCCAAGAGAAAAAATTATGACATTAGTTTTAAACTTACGATACCGTAGTTATAAAATTAAGACACCCATTTAGAAAGAAAAAAAGAAAAAACGACATCCCAGTTGTAAATTTACGACACCGTAGTTATAAAATTACGACACTCACTCAAAAATATCTGTATATAAATTCCAAAAAAAAAGTTGCATGATGTGCATTAATATCCATTCAGCTTTTTTTTTTAGAATGTGTACAGATACGTTTTCTGAGTGAGTATCGTAATTTTATAACTACAGTGTCGTAAATTTACAACTGGGATGTCATAAATTTTTTTTGACTTTCTTAATGGGTGTCTTAATTTTATAACTATATGATGTCATAAGTTTAAAACTTGGATGTCATCTTAAATTTTGACGTGACGTGCATTAATACCCGTTCAGCTTTTTTTTTTTGGAATTTATGTACAGACATGTTTTCTGAATAGATGTCGTAATTTTATAGCTACGGTGTCATAAGTTTACAACTGGGGTGTCGTAATTTTTTTTTTGCTTTATGAACAGGTGTCTTAATTTTATAACTATGGTGTCATAGTTTAAAACTAGGGTGTCGTAATTTTTTTTCTAGGATGTCGTAAAGTCGTCTTAACATTTTTTAATGAGTATCGTACGCATGTGGACCAATAAGAAGGAGCGGTGCAGCCTACGTAGGACTTGCTGCATCGATGCGGTGTACAAAGTCTTTTCCTAATAAAAGTAGAGGCTGTGATAGAAACAAAAGGCAAGCACCAACCTATAGTGTTGCTTATCATCATGGCTGGAATTGGTTGGAGGTTCATGTTTGCCTCCAATTGTTCCATGTATAGACTTCATGAGGCACCATGGATAGGCCTGCTAGTTACTTGTATGAAGCTTATTACAAAGGATCAATCAAAGAAATATCTTAATTTTTTTGGAACAAAAGCTTTCTATACTGAGCTAAAAAAAAAGAATGCACCTTCGTGATGATTAATAAATTGTTAAAAGGAATAAGCACTATATTTATCTTTATTGTATTACTTGAATGTGAAAGTCAAGGTGCAATATCCATTACAACTATTGGCTGACAAGCATTTGTTTTACAATTAGTATTATATCTAGGTAAAATTCTTTTCACGCAAATTCTTATAGTTAACAATGTAAGACTTCAGCCAAAAGACTAGTGAAAATGTATTATTTAGATTTCTTAATTTTTATATGCAAGCAAGATCAACCCAATGCATAGTATGTCTAAAAATTCTCTAGTATGGGCTTTCAGCTTAAGCCCTGGTGTCATCACCTAGCTAAGGTAGTGTTTGAAATAGGGAATAAGAGGGGATATCCCCTCTTATTTTCAAAAGCCATATCTATGAAGGATAGCTGAGAATAAAGTTAACCAGAGTTATTTCCATGGGTTATCCCCTCAATTTATTCCCTAGAAAATATAGGAATAGCTGGTTATCCCTCCAAATAAGAGTAAAAAAAAGTTATCCAATGGATTTACCTTTTTGCATTTGATATGATCAATAGGATAGCCAAGAGATATCCCTAGGGATAGCCATAGGATAAACTCTATCCCATACACTTATCCAGGGATAATATTTTTTCTATCAAACACTACCTAAGAGTTCAAATTCAACTTCAATTAATTTAAACATAATTACAAATACTTGGATCGGCTCATGGTCAATCTCTTAGACAAAAGAGTCCATTTGTAATGTCTTCTAATCCACAAAAGCTATAGGTTAGGTTTACTTTGATATCATTTATATTAAGACCAATCAAAAAGTATTATTTGAGCTTTTTAATCTTTATAAGCATCTAAGATGTAGAACCAGATATTTGCCTTCATGAACTCTCGCATCTTAGCTACCATCTTTGGTTTGAAGAAGATAAAAAAAAGAGAGAAGAGATAAAGAGGGGGAAAAGATTTATGCAAACAATCTATTCCGTTAGCTTATAAAGGAAAGGCAAAGTCTCCAAGCAAACTATGAAACAGAATAACATCAGACTCCAGGAAAACCAATCATCACAGTCTATGTACATCTGATGACTTCACCATACAAGAGAAAATTACATCGGATTCCCTTGCACTAACAGACTAATATACCATTGGCTTGTTATTTTATAAAGGTAGCTTTTGTCTGCAGTCCATGAAGTGGATTTCAAGCATCATGCCTCAAAGGCCATGCAGAATACGTGCCTGTAATCTTAGGCATGCAAGTTTTAACTAAACTATCAAAGGGGACATGTCTCTTGAAATCTGAAGGAGCTCCAGTTCCACCACTGCCAGACCTCTCCCACTGGTATCCAACTATTCAACAGCATTCTCAATCTCATTAGCTCTTAAATCAAGGGATGTCAGGGCTTCTGCAGAAACTCGACCCCTGTTTCTTTTCCACATGCTTCAAACAAGGATGCAAAACAAGTTCAATAATCACAGCCAAGAGGCTTATCATCATGATTTTGGGAGAAGCTAAAGCTAGCTCGACAAATATCAACAGTGTAGGAGGAGGATTAAGCATCAATATGCTACTTTTGTCCCAAGAGGTAAACAAGTTTGAAAGGATAACAAAAAATCGCTGTATAAGAGACTTTGACCATGATTCCTTTGGATTATCAACCTCTCTTTCCAAAGTACTGATTGAATCCCAATAGTTGAAGTTCCAAAAAAGTATTCAAGTGCAAGGTCCAGTCAACATGGCGTAGATAAACAGCCAACCGTTTTTCAGGCCTCCCATTAGCCCCACAATGATGAAAGGAAGGATGGAGAAGACACCAAGAGAGACTGCAACACATCTATTTATGGTTAACCCTCTATGATTCATATAAGTCAGTGCTGCTGTCAAACTTTACACCGGAAAATTAAAGTTCTTGGGAGCCCTCCTCCTAATGCTGGGGTGAATGCCTTCAAATAGTCCAAGAATAGAACTGGATATAGAGCATCGTCTATAATGCCACTGATGCTGCTTCCTAGTGTGATTTTGGCGCTTCCCATAGGTGACAAACTTGATATTTAATCTTTTCGATTTAGCAGCAGAGGTGCTTCCAATCTTATTCTTCAATGCTGCTCAAATCTCTTGCGCTGTTGGATGCTCCTCGAACTCACATATAAGCTCATCTTACATGCTATGTGATGCGAGAGTTGTTCTTTTATCATCCTTGGTTCTTCCTGTATTGAATGGAAGTTCCATTCCCAGGTTCAGTCACATGAGGTTGAGGTCTCTAGAACCTCTCACTCTGAAGTATGTTTTGAACTTTTCAGTGCCATTATTAAATTGTCACTATTTGGTTTCTCACACTTTTTCAAGCCCTCTATAATTCTCCTAGAAGCCATTACCATAGTTAATGATAACCATATAGATATATACATGCAGAATTAATGCTAATATAACATATAATTATCTTGCGGTAAAAATTAACTGAATTGATAATAATTTAACATAAGACATAAAATCGAAAATTCACTATGCTGCTGATCATCTTACATAATACAAATGTTCAGTTATCATGGACTTAAGTCTAATTTGTGCAAAATTTTAATTCTAGCTAGATGTGAATTCTTATGAAGAAACATACCAATTTAATATCTTGTCATGAAAGAACCCCATTCATGTTACTAAAAATGTACGATTTCATCTAGAATAGGAAATTATATGTATCCCCTCAACACAATATATGGATACAAAGTAATATTTTACAATAATCAGTTGGCCAAGCCTGAACCTGAGTCTCTATGGTGAAGTTAAAAATTATAATGATGGTTGCAATATGTAGATCATCAAGTAGATTTCAAGCAACATGCATCAAAGGCCATGCAGAAGGTGTGTCTAAGACACTGAATTTAACTGATCGACCAAGGTTTCAACAGCATTTTCATTCATAGTTTCCATAAAATCAGAAAGTTCAGGGCTCATGGAGAACTTCAGCCACTGCTTCTTCTTCAAATGCTTCAGAGCAGGCTGCAAAACAAGTCCAATAATCACTGCTGCGAGGGTTATAATCAGGATTTTGGGAGAAGCAAAGGCTAGCTCTACAAATATCAACACAATGGGAGGAGTTACCATCAAAATGCTACCAACTGTCCCTAGAGGTATCTTATAAGGCCGAGGTGCCCTCGGATGCTTAATCCTTAAACTCATGAAGGCCAGAAATTCCAAGAGCATTCCAAGGCAGTAAAGAATATTTTCAGCAGCAATAATCTCTTCAAAGCTCAGCCAGGATAGCAAAAGGACACTAGAGGCAGAGAACAGGATCCCTATGAGAGGAGTCCCATGAATGGACCTCTTGCTAAAGAACTCTGGGAGCATTCCCCATTCTGCCATCCCAAGGAGCTGATAAGAACAGCTGCTCATCTTGGCAACAAACATTCCCACGTTAGATGATGATGCTGCCCCTTGCATCCACCATGTTAACCAAACCCCACCAACAATCTTTGTGATATCAGAAAAATAACCATCTGTCCACAACTCCCGATCAAGTGGGACAGCTCCTGTGCCCATCAGGAGGGGAAACAGATACGAAATGACCACCAGTATTGCTGCATAAAGGAGAGACTTTGGCAGTGATTTCTTTGGATTGTCAACCTCTCCTGACAAAGTACTGATTGAATCCCAATAGTTGAGATTCCAAAGGAGAGTGTTTAAGTACAATCTCCAATTAACATTGTGTAGATCAACCACGAACCATCTTTCAGGCTTCAGTTTTGGAGTGGCCGCCAGCCCCATTATGACGAAAGGAAGGATTGAGAAGACACCAAGAAAGATAGCAACCCATCCAACTATAGTCATTCCTCTATAATTCATGTAAGTCAGCACCACTGTCAAAGCCAACACTGCGAGAGTTCTGGGGAGCCCTCCTTCAACTGCCGGGATGACAGACTTGAGATAGTCCAAGAGTAGAACCGGATAAAGAGCATTGTCTATGACTCCACTGAGCCATTTCATCCAGCCTAGCTGAAAACCCCAGTATGGTCCAAAAGCTGAAGTGACCCACAACACAAACCCCCCGTTCTCCGGGAACATGGTGCCCATCTCGGCTGTGATCAGTGCTTCAGGAATGCTCCATAGGAATGGGAAAACCATAAAGCCAAGGATGGCTAGGAGGGGGCCTGCAGCCTGAACAGTGTCTTCCATGCCAAATGGGCCACCAGACACCTCATAGAAGATTAAGAACACAAGAGGTGCAACTGAGACCTTATGGTTGCTATTTTCTGTTGGTGATCCATCAACAGAGCTGTGGTGATTGAGATGGCCATATTCACTAATTCAACAGTAGATGCTGGAGCATTTGCTTTGTTGCTCAATTTCTGCAGGCAAAGCAGCAAATTACATTCGTTTTAGTTTCAACACAGATACTGCTTCTAATTAAAAATTATTAGATGAAAAAAAGAAGGCAGCGGAAATACACTTTTGGTCCAAAAATTTTACTCAACATTCATTTTAGTTCTTAAAATTTCAGTTGTTGTAGTTTAATTTCTTATATTTAAAATATTGCATTATTACTGTTATATAGAATTAGTTAATTTTTTATAATTCTTCTATAACTGATTGCCAGGAGTGCAACATAATAACTGAAAGTGGACCAAAGTGAATTTTAAGTGAAGGCTTGCGAATCAAAATTATATTTTACCCTTCTAATATCTACTAGCCAATATGTATTGTTATGGAATTTACTAACCCTTTATAATAAAATGAATGAAAAATAACTAATACGCTAAGAATTTTATAATGGGATTTACTATCCTTTTGTAACAAGAGGATGGAAAAGGCCAACTATTTAGTCACTCTCCTTCGGAACAGCATCACTACGGCATAAGATCATGTATCAAGGTCTCTTAATCATGTGTCTCAAAAATAGGATCTGCAGTGAGTGATCGTCTGACCTATTATAAAATTCATTTGAATGTTCTCGTCATGCATCTTATCTTGGTGCTTATATTCTTCTATTTTACTGCTATAGGACTTGTTACTGTGTCAATATTTATATATGGCTATGTGAATGATTATTATATCAATGGTTATTGCTTTATAGATAAGTATGGGCATGAATTTTTTCAGCTCCTTGCATTTGTTGAATTTTAAAATCAATTAGAAGCTTGTTTGAATGCAGTGCAAAATATTAAATCGCATGATAAATGGGGGTACGTCGTTGAGACATGAAGAAGAACATATGGAAGAATCCGACGCTTTTATATAGTGCGCTCAAGTCCCCAGTTTAAAAAAAAAAAAATCTCAGGAGACAATACCATAGTACTTAAACTAAACCTTGCAAAAACCCTGTATCACTAATGACGTGATGTAAGAGAAATTGGTTTACAATTAATGAAATTGAAATATATTTTGAAAACGTTTGTTTGTGAACAAGCCACAAGTAGAACCAATTAGTCTTTGATAATTTTGTAAGTTTTCTCACACCTGTAAAAATGTACACACACTTGCCATGCATAGTTTTGGCCAATTCCTTTCACAGTATACTGACAGCTTTTTTACTAAGTAAAATTTTCATCCATAAAGTTAGTGTTAGAACATTTGTAGCATGAATCTAAATAAAGAAGCCCTGGTGCGAAAGAATCATTGATACGGATATAACAGATAGATGTTGACAAAACAAAACATATTATATAAAAAGATTAATAAAAAAATTTAAATCTTTATATTTTATTAAAAATATGAGTTAATATAATGAAGAAAAAAAAATGAGCCTATCTCAACTAATTTGAAATTAAGATTTTATTGCCTATGTTGTGCCTGGTAGAATGTTTTACAAATTAAATTAAATTGTCTTTTGATCTTGTGTTTCATTTGACGTCCAACTCCGCAAACTCACAGAAAGATGACATATTTTGTAAAATTATGTAATCAGGAAATTAAGCTCTTTGCGTGGAATACACTTGAACCAACATGGTAGAAAGAAGAAGAAGGTGGCCTTGGAGTCATGCGGCTTGAGTTCTGATAAGTGGAGAAGGAAAAGAGGAAAATAAAAATGGAGTTCTAGGATGTCTGGTTAAAGATCCAATTACCTCTTCCACCACCTCTAAAACAGTAGTACTCTTGCCTATCTCATTGCCATCCAATGGCACTGCAGAGGCCACCGTTACTTCCGTTCTTCTCTCATTAGCTCCGCCATTAGGCTGGGATGGGCTTGGATCCACGGTTGCTTTGGATCCTGCATGGCTTTTCAGGGAATCCTCAGTGCCTGTGAGGGAGGCAGCCATGGCAGCTTCACTTTCACTTGAATGAATTTGATAAAGGGAAATTGGAGCTGTTTCTTTCTTTTATGCTTCAACCGTAGTCCATTTAGTGGTCTTGCTAGCTAGGTGGAGATAATTTAAATAAGAGAGAATTGAAGATCAATCGGGTGGTGATGCCCAGAGGATGGATGCATTATGTGCGCTTCCCCCTCGTGCTGTCATATATTAAAGTTGTTCTACCCCTTGAAACGGAGCCACTGGGAGACGCTCTGACGTACTAATTACGTATCCTACTCTTATGTCACCGCCCGGCCCAGACGGGAGATAGCGCGCAGCCCAGCTGTGTACACGGCCCAGATCGGACACACCCAGACTGGCTCCCAGTCTAGCAGCGGTCTTGGATGAATTTGCCCAGCAATGCCGTAATTTTTTGGGACTTCATTTTGAGGCGGTTCTTTGGAAGCATCTCAGCCATTCATCCAAGCATCTAACGGCCAGAAATGAAATGCACTTGGAGGCTTACGAAAGAGGTGCTTTGGGCGGTTCTTTGGGCAATCAAAGCCGTCCAACCAATATCTAATGGCCAAGAATCAAGGACTCTTAGGCGGTGCTTTGAAGTGGTGATTTCTATGCGGATTCAACATGGATGGGCAGCGGCTTTCCACCTATAAAAGAAAGGCAGCGGGTTTTAATAAGAGGAATTAAGCGAGCACCTAGTGTGCAGTCTTGATCATACGGCTTGACCAGCAAAGATCAAGATAGTACAGAGGTCTAGGTCAGGCGGGCTTGGACGCGGACGAGACTAGGCTGGTACACACAGGAGGTGCGCCGGTGTGAGGTGCCAAGGTCAGTTTCGTGTTTTTGAGTGAGGTTAGGGCAGGCACTTTGAGTGATCTTTGTAAGTGCCAAGGTCAGTTTCGTATTTTTAAGTAAGGTTGGGACAGGCATTTTGAGTGATCTTTGTAAGGGACAGAGAGAAGTGTTTGGCCTACGGGCAACCTCATTGTATCCAAAGTTTCTTAGTATAAAGTTCTTTGGTTGGGAAGGCTTTGCTTCACGTATATTATTATATTTGTAGGACTTGGCTTGGGGTTTTATTTTATTATTGTGGGGTCTAGGCTGGTTAGGAGAGGGATCTTCTAATGCCATTATTGGTAGATGCAAGGACCTAGTGGCCATAAGGAGTACTTACACGTGCCGATTGAAAGTCCGGTGACACTTAACAACCAATATCTTGGCCCAATAATTAGGTTACGTTTAGTAGCTGATAATCTGGATTTAAAAAGGTCCATTAAATAACTATATTTGATACATATTTTAAATGACAATATATCTTGTAGTGATAATCTGAATTATCTCTTATAAGATAATCTAGATTACTTCATGAAAGATGATAATCCATATTACTTCGGCATTCTCACCAGCTTTGAATATCATTTATAATTACAAAATTTTTTAAGCATTTTTATTTATAAATATATTTTTTTAAATCAAATATATAATAATATATTTTTTAATAAATTTAATTTAGAAATATTTTAGGAATTTAATGTTATATTATGATAATCTGTTTGTCATACCAAACATAGTAATTAATATTACTGTAATATTATCTATATATATCAAATATAGTAATTAATATTACTGATAATTTATTAATTAATAATTTATATTATCATACAGAATTATCTGATCATCCATCAAACACAACCTCAGGGTCATGATAATAGAATCAGGTAATGGACTGATACAGATCTCACTCTCAATCGACAATATTAAATAAGGTACGAAAGCTTTCAAGTTACCCGCTATTCTTAATTTACAGTACAAATTACAATACAATTCACAGGCTACTTGTCCAGTACGAATGAATAAAGATCTCTTGAATTTGAAGCGTTTGAGAGAGATTCTTCAAATACAGACAGAACGTAGGTGTAATTTCATAAAAGTCAGTCGTTCGGTTCTCAATATAGGGAATATTATGATCACTATTAATTTTTTTAAACTATATTATTATTACCATATCTAACCAATTACTGCACTATGTAATCCCAGACATAATCGACATATTTTTTATAACGTTTCCCTTCCCTTCAATACTAGCTTTTGCTATCCAATGCAAAAAATTGTAGCGTAGTTGTGCAAATACTAATTAATTTCTTCTCCTTTCTCTTCCCTCTCTCATCTGTGTTCTAAGCTCACTCTCCTCTCTCCTATGCGTCGCCAAAGATTCTATCAGATGAAACAACTATCCCACCTAACCCTTCCCCCAATCCCCACACTGCCCATTTATTTATGGTTTTTTTACTTTTTAGTATAGAAATTGGGTACAAAGTTGCCAACTAGTTAAACTAGCTGACGCCACTCTCCTGAAGGCTTGCACTATGGAGTGAGTGGTCTAAGATTCAAATCGATGATATATTATATTATTTGAAAAATAAAAAACCACATGGTTGAATGCATATTAGTGGTGGCTGATGGCATCTCCAACTTCTTGAGCATAAAGATAAAATAAAAAGGAGTTTAGGTCTCTAATAAGTGGAAACATATTATCCAATTGGAGGCCTGTTATATATAATGGACATTGTGATTCAAGAAATATTAGATCTCAATGTGAGGAAAATGGTGTACATGACATTTTGGAATAAAAAACCACTATATATGTATAGGGGGTGAGTCGGTTTTCATCCCATAGAGAATCTTCTCTTCGTAGCATAGCTATGGAGCTTTTTTTTCTTTTTTTTTTTTTTTTTAAAGCGGGCGATCACATAAGTCTTGTGCGAATCAGCCCAGATAGATCCGAGTACAAAATTTGCTTCAAAAGAATAGGATAGGGATCGTCCAGCCTCCATAACCATGAAACACCATGCTGGGCCACTAGAGATGCTACCCAGTCCGCCGCCGAATTGGCTTCTCAAAATATATGACGGATCTGGGAGCTATCAACCTCCTGCAGGATAGATCAAATGTCCCTAATAATCGAAATAGTAGGGCACCACGAGCAATTCTCCTTCAGCAGCCAGAAAATGACCGTCATAGAATCACCATCGATCATGAGCCTATTAGCATGAAGAATCCGAGCTGCATAAGATATACCAGCCCAAGCAGCATAAAAGTTTATTTATAATTGGTTTTGATTTAATTTGAATTGAAGTGACCCTTTTTAATATAATATGATGATTTTGTTTTAATCTGCATTTGCTTCGATAAAAAAAGTACATCTAAGTTGCATTTTGTTCTTAAAAATATTTTTTAATTTTATTTTTTACTTTCTGATACCTAAAAAATATGTTTGATAAAAAAGGGTAAAAATTGTTTTTTAATTTTTATTTTTGTTATAAATGATTCTTCTTTAAAAAATAGGCTAAAAAAATAAAGAAAATATGGTTGACTTCCATGTTTACAGGTTCTATATCTTTTGTTTTTTATTTTTTTATTTTGATAGAAAACAATGAAAATATTGTTTTAAACTATTTTCAAGTTTTTTTTGCTACATATGAGTTGTATTTTCAAAAAAATATTTTTTATTTTTAATTAAAAAATGGTTTTTTTATAATTTTTAATTTCTATGAAAATAAAATTAAAAAATAGGATTATTTTTAAAAAGTAAATACACTCCTAAATTATTTCTCATATTGTAGTCGAGACGGTGATGTATTGTAGGATGAGACATATCAATTTAATGACTTCAACCCTATGTATATAATCTTTCCCAAATAATGTAAAGATCATCAAAGGTTGTATTACTAATAGGATTTGGTACTTCAATGAAAGATTCATGAATTTCATATTAAGGCAATTGTGACAATCTTTACAACCTTTCCTGTATGTATGAGTGATATTTGAAATAACAAAACTTAGGTGTAGTTTGCTAGATATTTTCCATTCAAAGAAGATAAACACATGCTGATTGTTAAATAGAAAGTGAAAGAACCGGATGATAAATACATAGCGAACTACACCTAGGTTTCATCCCACTTTAAAAAAATTTCATATAAATTAAGTTGGCCAATGGTGGCATGGATAAGCTTTTTTTTTTTTTTTTGTACAGACGGATGATCATACCAATCTAAGGTGAGTCGAACCCGATATATATCAAAGTACAATATTTGAGAAAGGACAGAGGGCAAGGGTCGCCCTGCTTCCAGCTCCAAGAACTAGAGTGATAGGTCACCCTGGTGGTAATCCAATCAGCCGCTTAGTTGGCTTTTTAGTAGATATGCCGAATCTAGGCGCTATAAATTCCCTGGAGTGTGAATCAGAATCTCCTTCAATAATAAGACTGCGTATGCCCAGGCTATGAATGGCGTAGAAGAAACTAGCCGCATATAACTCAGTAAGAGGCACTAAGAAGTCAAGAAGGCCGAATCCTTCAACTGCCAATATCGCACCATCTGACTTGAATCACAAAAGCCGATCTTTGCTGGCCTAGTTCTCCAATTCTCCTCCGGCAAATATCAACCCTAGCCTCTCAAGTAGAGTGAAACCATCTGGGTTTCGACTTAGATCTGGTTTTGTCACCTAATAATGGGACTCAGCTAATGCATTCATGTTTATATTAGTTTAATTGCAAAGAAAAAGGCATGTTTTAATTTATATTATGTGTAGATAATGGACTCTTTATCTGGATTCCATATATGTTAATATCTATTCGGGAGTGATACAGATGGCATCAAATTTTGAACACCTTAGAATGAGTGGATCAGGCGTGCATGCTTAATTATTTGATACAAGTGGGTGGTAAGATGTGGTGGATCAAAAATAATGCTTTCATGGTTTTAGGTGGCTCGGAGAGTGTACCGAGGATACTAGAAGTGATAGCTTGCCAATATATTAGCGACAAAGTCACCAAGATGAGCCAATTTTCCAAGGATTTATTTTGCACTAGAAGCCTACAATAATAATTCAATCACTTTCGACCTCTAGTCGAGACAAACAGCAAATCTCTTCACATCTAGCCGAGATAAACAACAAATCTCTTCACCTCTATATGATTCGTGACCATATGTTAGTGAAGACCAACTCCAGTAGATGGTTGCTCATGTTAATTAAATTATGTCACGCATGTTGGATAGAAGCTGATGTGGCTGATCCAAATTAGAGAATCATGAAGGAAGGAAACGAGCCCCCTTATATCTCTCACACCAGAGCATTTATGGCCTCATAAAGTCACATACACCCAATTACTCTAAGGCATTTATTGCCTTATTAAAGGCATTTATGGCTGCCGCTCTCTTGCCGATACCTCTAATGCGAACGTGCGTACAATTGCTCCAAGGCATTTATTGCCTTATTCTCTATATAAAGGCATTTATGGCTGCCACGTTACTCTTTTCGGTCTCAACTCTCATTTGGCCTTGAACCTACAGCTGCCAAGCTCCCACCGTGAATGGTGCCATGCAAGTGAATAGAGCCTCGTATGTGAACAGTGCTATGCAAGTGAGCCTCGTATGTGAACAGTGCTATGCAAGTGTTCACCATTGGTCTTTTCTGAAACTCATCAGAGATCACCATTGGTCTTTCTGAAACTCATCAGAGAGCATGAATGGTGCCACACAAGCACTCTATAATCAATGTTCTACGAGGGACAGTTGGCTTCAACTCAACATCATCATTTTCCCCCAACGGCTGTACCTTGGGACCCACACGACTAACTTTATAACATAACGATTGGCCATGCCCTGCGACCACCTACTCTGACAGGACACGGCCTGCAGCTTGACACGTCATATGGAGGTAAGCTCCATTGTGCTGCCACCAATTAATGTTCTGACAAGTGATCACGTCCCAAGCCCATGTACTCCAGGCATCTATAAAAAGGATAAGAGGGACCCCGACCAGGTAACACACTCATAACACTCCTAAACGCTCATAGAGAGAGCTCATCTCTGAGTCTCTCTCTCTTTCGAGCTTCCTCAAGCTCACGGTCGTTGCCCAGAGCACTGACTTGAGCATCAGAGGGTCCCCGCCGGAATCTTTGGCCCTCGGGACTTGTTTGCAGGCCCGCAGATGTGAGGAGCTCGCTGGAGGAGGCGACCGGACGCTCATGGACGCTCGAGGACGGTGATCTGGCGTCAACAGATTGGCACGCCAGGTAGGGGAGCAACCTCAACAAACTGAGCAACAAGATGCTAGTTCTCTGTTCCACCATCACCACCAGTTCACGCCATTCAAGCAAATCACCGGGCCACCCTCACCCTGAAGATTCAAGCATTAACGGCAGTTATTCAAAGGCTATGGGAGCGATATTCCATGGCCGTGTGGCAACAAGTTCAGGAGCAAGAGCAACCTCAAACTCAAGCTCAACGGCCATTTAAGGCTTAGGCTCGTTAGCCAGCAAGAGCGCCACTCCTTGCCACCTAAATCCTAACTCCTCAAGTATTTATGGGCATTTTAATCTCTTACAATTGTAAGCCGAGAGGTATTGTTGCAATTAACGCAAGGAGGAAGATGAGGGCAAAAGACTTTGACTGTTGACTCCAACTTTCATCTCTCTCCTTCTCTTTGTTACACCCCAAACTGAGCCCAGGACCTTTTACGGATTTCGTTCTAGCTGCTTTCAAGCTTCAGCACCGAGGGCAATCAATCTCTTCAAGGAAAGAGCTAGGCAAAGGGCCCTCTTAGCAATTCCGTTGGCCTTTTTACTCTGCTGATATCAACTCTCAGCAAAGTCCTCGATGGACTCTCCCAGCCACTCGTCTTCAACGACAGCCAACTGTCGAAGCTTTCCTCAACGGCCTTCAGCTTTGTCTGGGTTTCTAGCTTCTTCCCGGCCACAGACATCTCATCCTGGCCTCCAATGCGAGGGAAGGCCCAAGTAAGGGCAACGACACCTCCAATCCAACTAACATGATTCCCTGGGGGGCAGGTCACCAGCGGACGAAAGTGCTCAAACCCGCAAAAGGAAAACATGGGAGCTACAAGAGCTAAGTACATTGCACTTAAGATAGTTTTCTTTCATTAATACTTAAAAATGTCATGCAGGGAAGATCTACCTTGCATCAACATCCAAGGCCAACCTCGCTTTGGCGTCCAAAAAGCCCTGGGCCAGTCAGGCATGAAGCCCAGTGTACCACTGGCAGAGCGATGTACCATCGGCTCTCAACAACTAAAGCCCAACCCCGGTTGGCACAAAAATCCCTGGGCCAGCCAGGCATGAAGCCCAGTGTACCACTGGCAGAGCGATGTACCATCGGCTTTCAACAACTAAAGCCCGACCCCGGTCGGCACAAAAAGCCCTGGCCAGTCAGGCACGAAGCCTAGTATACCACTGGCAGAGTGATGTACCATCAGCTCTCAACAACTAAAGCCCGATCCCGGTCGGCACAAAAAGCTCTGGGCCAGCCAGGCACGAAGCCCAGTATACCACTGGCAGAGCGATGTACCATCGGCTCTCAACAACTAAAGCCCGACCCCGGTCCGCAAAAAAAGCCCTGGGCCAGCCATGCACGAAGCCCAGTGTACCACTGGCAGAGCGATGTACCATCAGCTCTCAACAACTAAAGCCCGACCCCGGTCGGCATAAAAAGCCCTGGGCTAGCCAGGCACGAAGCCCAGTGTACCACTGGCAGAGCGATGTACCATCGGCTCTCAACAACTAAAGCCTGACCCCGGTCGGCACAAAAAGCCCTGGGCCAGCCAGGCATGAAGCCCAGTGTACCACTGGCAGAGCGATGTATCATCGGCTCTCAACAACTAAAGCCCGACCCCGGTCGGCACAAAAAGCCCAGATCCAGCAGGGAAGGCCTCGGTCGGCCTCAAGCACCGGCACCATAAGCCCGGGTCCAGTAGGGAAGGCCTCGACTGGCCCCAAGCGCCGGCACCATAAGCCCGGATACCACTGGCAGAGTGATGTACCATCGGCTCTCAACAACTAAAGCCCGACCCCGATCGGCACAAAAAGCCCTGGGCCAGCCAGGCATGAAGCCCAATGTACCATTGGCAGAGCGATGTACCATCGGCTCTCAACAACTAAAGCCCGACCTCGGTCGGCACAAAAAGCCCTGGGCCAGCCAGGCACGAAGCCCAATGTACAACTGGCAAAGCGATGTACCATCGGCTTTCAACAACTAAAGCCCGACCCCGATCGGCACAAAAAGCCTTGGGCCAGCCAGGCACAAAGCCCAGTGTACCACTGGCAGAGCGATGTACCATCAGCTCTCAACAACTAAAGCCCGACCCCGGTCGGCACAAAAAGCCCTGGGCCAGCCAGGCATGAAGCCCAGTGTACCACTGGCAGAGCGATGTACCATCGGCTCTCAACAACTAAAGCCCGACCCCGGTTGGCACAAAAAGCTCGGGTCCAGCAGGGAAGGCCTCGGTCGGCCTCAAGCGCCGGCACCATAAGCCCGGGTCCAGCAGGGAAGGCCTCGGTCGGCCCCAAGTGCCGGCACCATAAGCCCGGATACCATTGGCAGAGCGACGAACCATCGGCTCTCAACAACAAGCTCGACTCGGCCGGTACTCAAAGCCCGATGAACCATCGACACTCAAGCCTGAGACCAACTCGGCATCAAAAGCCAAAAACTGACTCCAACGTCGATATCAGATACACATAGGTAATTTATTGCAGCCCCCGTGGCTTTATTTCCACTTCGGCCATCTTATTTTAGCCTGGCCTTATTACAGCCTCAACGGCTTAGCCTGGCCTTATTACAGTCTCAACGGCTTGATCTCTGTCTCCGCGGCATTATTGCAGCCTCAACGGCTCCCTCTGTCTTAAGAGCATCATTGCGGCTTCATTGGCTCTTTCCTCAACAGCATGTGGATGGGGACCCACATCCAAACTTCATGTCAAAGGTTAAAGACCCAAAGTCAGGTGAGGATCAGCCACTTGGAAGGTGACGCCCCTTTCGCTTTGCTGGGTGGGCCCGCTTCGTATCAGGGACGAGGGGCATCTGATGTGGCTGATCCAATGCTATTAGAGAATCATGAAAGAAGAAAACTGACGGAGCCCCCTTCGGCCACGGTATATCTCTCACACACCAAGGCATTTATGGCCTCATAAAGCCACGTACACCCAATTACTCTAAGGCATTTATTGCCTGGCATTTATGGCTGCCACATGGCTCTCCTCTAATCACCGAACCCAACCTCCAAGGCCAACACCTTCAAGGCCAACACCTTCAAGGCCGACACCTCCAAGATCGACACCTCCAAGGCCGACACCTCCAAGGCCAACGTCCATACAATTGCTCCAAGGCATTTATTGCCTTATTCTCTCCCTATATAAAGGCATTTATGGCTGCCACGTTGCTCCTCTCGGTCTCAACTCTCGCTTGGCCTCGGACCTGCAGCTTCCAAGCTCCCTCCGGCCGTGAACAGTGCCATGCAAGTGAACAGAGCCTCGTACGTGAACAGTGCCATGCAAGTGTTCACCATCGGTCTTTTCTGAAACTCATCAGAGAGCATGAATGGTGCCACACAAGCACTCTATAATCAATGTTCTACGAGGGACAGTTGGCTTCAACTCAACATCATCCTTCTTCCCCAACGGCTGTACCTTGGGACCCACACGACTAACTTTATCATCCATCACTGTCCGCATAGGACAACCAAAAAGGTGACGTAGGGGACATGTTTGGCAAGCACCGTAACGATCGGCCATGCCCTGCGACCCCTACTCTGACAGGACACGGCCTGCAGCTTGACACGTCATATGGAGGTAAGCTCCACTGTGCTACCACCGATTAATGTTCTGACAAGTGATCACGTCCCAAGCCCACGGACTCCAGGCATCTATAAAAAGGGTAAGAGGGACCCCGACCAGGTAACACACTCATAACGCTCCTAAACGCTCACAGAGAGAGCTCCTCTCTGAGTCTCTCTCTCTTTCGAGCTTCCTCAAGCTCACGGCCGTTGCCCAGAGCACTGACTTGAGCATCGGAGGGTCCCCGCCGGAATCTTTGACCCCCGGGACTTGTTTGCAGGCTTGCAGGCGCGAGGAGCTCGTTGGAGGAGGCAACCGGATGCTCGCGGACGCTCGAGGGCGGTGATCTGGCATCAACAGAAGCATTTCGTAACTTGGTTCATGGGGAACCGGTTGCGGTGATCTGGCATCAACAGAAGCATTTCGTAACTTGGTTCATGGGGAACCGGTTCAATCACGGTCCAACCTACCTTGTCCAATCCTTTTACGTACTTCTGCCCTCAAGTGGTCTGACCGATGAACCATGAACCGGACCCGAAATGATCCAGTTCTTTAATTAAACAAATTATATAATTAATCCATCCCAATTGTATAGAGTGGTTGGTATTTTTTTTTAATTAATTTGATGGGCCAGTGTAGCCCTCAAAACCAAATATAATGTAATATCTAATTAACTTTGATCGAGTGAAAGTTAATGGATAGCATGAGTTATAAGCACATCACACATTTCTTTCACATTTCCATCCTATTGCCAAAACCATGTGGCCTAAAAACTCAAGTGAAAGTTAATAGATAGCAAATAGACTTGAGTTATAAGCACATCACATATTCCTTTTCCATCCAATGTGGGACTAAACTTGGGTATCGCAAAAGCATTGTCCAGAACACCACCATTTTATTCAACCACGCTAAAACCCTAGAATGGGCTTGATACAAATGAGACAAGCAAAGCATAGCTCCTATTCTTCAGGAATAACATCCCATCTCAGCAACAAGGATGATGATAGTGGTAATTATTTTGGACATTAACAATCTTAATTCAAAGATAACGAAAAGAAATGAAAGATGATTGAGAGAGTGAGAGGCCTTAGAAGGTAGGGAACAACTTGCATGGCATGAAACAAACTGAAATTAGATGTCATGTTGGAAAGCACAAGGCTCAGCCGCCAAAAGAATTAGAGAGTGATATGTGGTGATGGGGAGAGAAAGATGCAGTGATGAGAAAGTTTTTGCTTCTATTTTTAGTAGGCTGAGGAACGTGCATGAATTCAAATCTCCTAGATAGCATTAATTCCTCCCTAAATAAATAATATTATAAGTTATATATATATATATATATATATATATATTACATTATATGATTTTTAATATAATTTAAAGAGTTAGACAATAAAGTACAAGAAAATAAGTTTAGCATGAGAATGTTAAAATAAATATATATATAATTAAGAATGATTAAATAAGAAATGGATGCATAAGAGAAACCATAGTAGTTGCATAACTTAAAAATCTAAATGATGAAAACTGATTGATATGATAAGCATATATACATGACAAAAATTTGAAGAGAACCTAGCTAGAGGAGGTTCTTTGATGTGGGTTAAAGATGATGAAAAAAAAAAAAAAAAAGCCACAAGATATTATGGATAAAATTTGTAAGAAAGGACTCTGAGAAGCTTCTAATAACATTAGAAATGGCTTTATATAATAAGAATATCTAGAGAATATGGATTCATAGAGCATGACCTCAAATAGTTAGAAGAAGTTTAGATGATTATGTCCATGATATTTTTCTACAGATGCTTCTTGGATGCTCTCACCTTTGGCCTCTTATATTTTTAATCTTTGCCACTTGTGCACCTACTCCAAGCAGCCAAGACAACAAACTTTATATGGTGGAAGAAAAGGATAAAGGACAGTCCATGACAACATGGAGCTATTTTATTGAACCATGCTATAAACCGAAAAGGTCCTAATGCAAATGAGACTTGCACAACATAGCCCCTCTGAAAACATCATTCCCATATCAAACAGCAAGAAATGATGATAGTGACGATGAGATTTGACAGTTATCAATTCAAAGATGACATTAGAACCAATGGAAGATGCTTGAGAAAAGGCAGTTCTTGAGAAGGTTGGGGTAAACTTGTGGGGCTTGAAATAACCGGAGATCAATCAGATGCGAATCATGTGATGTTGGACCATGCAAACAAGCCAACAAAAGCCATATTGTTGCAGCTTGTAACAAAATCATTAGTCTATCAAGAAATCATGCCAGCAATGAATGATAACCAAAGCCCAATAACCAATGTTCAGTTCCTACTCGTGTCCTTCTCTTAACATTGTCTAGAATATATTATCAACAATTTCATCTAGCAATGACAGAATGGATTTCTTCATTAATATATGATGGAAAAAGGCAATTGAAACAAGATCAAATCTAATAAAATCCACTAAGAAAACCTTTTTCTAACCTCTATTTCTATCTTTCAAATGAAAGATACAAATGGAAGGAGGGCCAGCAAGACCAAGTGCAACAATAGGCGAAGAGTAACTGCAGCCAACCAACACTTGTACAATTACATGCAGTAGATCAGGAACCACATACAATTCTAAATTTCTAACATATAATCAACATTACAAAATCAACATTAAACATCACACATATAACAACCTGATGACCAGTATCCAAATGTTCCCCTCATTATTCATTGTATCCAGATAAAATGCCAAATTAGAACTTCTTTTTTTAAAGATCAATTCCAGTTCATTAATTCATAGGCTCAGCCACTTCATCCAGACCAGATCTGCAAGGTGTCAAAATTAGACATTCTACCATTTGGTTGTGAAAATAGTCAAGGGCACAAATATCCATGGATTAGCATACATCAATAACATATTAATGTAGAAATAAGTAACAAAACTTACCACCTGTCAAAGGATAAAACTTTCCATGTATAGGCAAGAATGCTAGAAAAACATTTTGTAATTATGAGAAATTTCCCTTAGGAGTGAAAATTTCTTCCTGAAAGCAAAAAACACAAACGTCAAAGCTTAGAGAAAATAGGTCAATTTCCTCACAAGAAGCAAAGCAAAAAATTGTATTGAACCTACTAAAACGAAGGAAGACAAATCCAACTTTAATTTAGAACAAACCCAGATATAACTTATCAGAAAACAAACTAATGAATGATAAGCATGTAACTCAAAGGATAAAATTAAGCAAATGAGGCATTGTGTAATCTGTCCAGGATTGCTATCCTACCGCTTCATCATTTCCTAAATTGACTCTTTCAAACTCTTAAAAGGATGACAACAGGATGTGTGAAGAAAGAACAAAGATTTCCCTTAAAAAGATGTATCATGCTTGTACGTAAATGAAATTTTGTAACCACAATGACAGCAGCCATTTGGGAATGAATACAATCATTGTTGGGTAAATGGGTCAATAGGCCTGAAATATCCTAATGGGCCTTGAAAGCCCATCACCTCCCTTTGTGTGTGAATAAGAAATTATGAGAACATTTAGTCTCACATCGAAAAAATCAAGAAAGAAAAGTTCACTTATATGAAAACCTCTTCCTTGAAGCTTAAGTTCCTTAGACTCACCATAAGTGGAGAGCTTAAGGATGATGCTACGCATCACCCCCGTGCATGCGCGTATACGAAGGGCACAATGGGCACTTTGTAGGCGCACTTTGCACTTCAGATCAATTGACCGTTGATCATCGGATCAGTATCAGACTGATCGTTGATCGATCGGATGAAGGGTCAAGATGCGCTAATCAAATCGTCATCGCAATCCAATGGCACACACCCGTTGGCTGACCGGTGTTGACCATTGGTGATAAGTGCTCATCGAGATAAGGCATCGCTCCGATCAAGCCATTGTGATAAGTCAATGTCCGATCGTGAAAAACCGTACAATCACCTATCTGATAATGTGATCATCAGATCGCGATGGTGAAAAGGTATATCGGAACGTAGATTGGCTTATCTGATCGGCTGATCATCAAATCACTAGGTGAATCGGTGTATCAAAGGCATCCTTTGATCAAATCCGATTAACCAAATTAAATCTGATTAAACCCGAATGGTTGCTTCCAAAGGGCACCTATAATCTATAAATAGGATCCTAAACCCTTGCATTTTCATTCATTCCAGATTCAATCCGAATCAATCCTAATCCTTTCATCTCTTAGGCATTTGCATGCTTTCCTAAAAGTAGTATAGCTAGTGCTGCTTTCATCAAAAGAAGACGGTTGTATCATGCGAAACAATCATCGTACTGACCGTAAGCACCGTTGCAGGACGAAATTGTCTTAAGAACATAAAGTATAACTCTAGACTCAGTCTTATATATTAGGTAGCCACTATCTGCCTCCAACAACAAGATGATCACATTGTGCTTGAAGGTAATTTTCTTGGTTAGATGCTCATGGCGTAAAATCTTTTAGGTTTTTAGGTTCTCCAAATCTCTTGCTTTGATAGTTTCATTGAACCTGCATCTCAATGGAGAATGGTATCATGCCATAAAATTAACAAGAAACCATTATAAAAAAAATTTCTATTTACTGGCGGTCAAAATCCATCGTTATAGGTCTTTTGGACTATACCAACAATCAGAAAATCCTTTGGTAGAGGAGGCACCATTAACAGATTTTTCTTTCCTTGGTATAGCCTTAATGGACTATACCGATCAGTAGCTTTTAGCCTTTTGCATAGTGAAAACTGGACATCTTCGAGCCATTTTCATTAGCCCGAGGTCAGAGGAAGTTCTTGCTGGCAGTAACTGCGTTGTGGGGAATGGACTAAGTGGGTTAAAGTCAAACCCTAAGAAAAGTATTTGGGATTTTGCGTGAAAAAGCTTAATCTATTGATTTGAAATTATCAAGGTCTTCTTTATTGATAATGGTAAGATCTTTGACAGTGCTTACTTTAAGAAGTTCCATATATTAAGAGCGAAATATTGAGCATAGATTCTTATCCGTCACATATTTCAAACTAATAAATAAGTTGAGATAATGAACTAAAACTTATAACTGCAAGCCTTGAAGGGGTTGACCTTTTCACGTAAAAAAAAAAGGAAAAAAAGTTTTTAAATAAAAAAAAAGAAATGGAAGGAACACCCGGAGCAACGTTCCCGTGAGCGGCGCTCGCTAGCATTCCGCTCGCGACGCGCTTGCGTGACCTCCGAGCGTTCCGCCGTTCCGTGAACGTTTGCATGGCCACGCGGTACCGGGTGTGAAAGGTCAGAAACGACTTAAATAATTTAAATTTTAAATTATTTCTTACGTAATTTATATGATTTAAGATAATATCTATCAGACCTTTAAGAACATTATGAGCTAGCCATTGAAAGTTAAATGAGCTAGCCTATTTGTAACCAAAAAAAAAAAGAGCTAGCCTATACATAGATTCAGCATTAAAAGGATTTAAAGAATCTGAATCTTATTCTTATGCATAAATTTATTTTTATTATATTTTTTTTGTTAATGTTGATCTTTTATTAAGCATTTAAAGGAGTCATTCGATTGCACCTCTACATGATTGTACTCCTGATAGAAGCTTCGGATCGAACCGAGTCGTTATACTTTAGGAATATATTGCCCATAACCTGAACGAAAGAGCAAAACTAGCCCTTAGGACAGTGTTTAACACGCCTCATTCCAGACACACATTCTCATCTTCTTTCAATTTAAATTTTTTATATTTAAATTTTTACTTTTAAATTTCTAGTAATTTCTAGATAGGTTTTCAAAATTAACTAATTTTCTAATAGCTAAGGACTAGTTTCTTTTTTTCTAAAAATTGCTATGAATTTTATTGTAAGTCGTTAAAAAAAAATCCTACTTTTATTATTCTTTTAAGGGAAAAAATGAGAGAGGTCTTGAATTTGAAATTTAAAATTTAAACTTGAAATTTTAAATTTTAAATTCAAACTAGAAATTTGAAATTCAAACTTGAAATTTAAAATTCAAATATGAAATTTAAAATTCAACTTTCAAAAATCTTTAAAAATTTTAAATTTTATATTTTGAAACTCAAATTCAAATTTAAATTATTTGAGTTAATTTCGCTTAGTGGTTACTTTATTTATTTCAAGTAGTTTCTAGATTTAAATTTTTAAATTTAAATTCAAAATCTAAAAATTAGCTAAAAAATTAGTAATTTAAAACTTAAACTATAAGGCTAAACCTTCAATCTTTTATTGTCCAGAACTAGTTAAGCTCAAGATTCTTATTTGAGTACATATATTTCATGTTTGCCTTAAAAAAAAAAAAATTTAAGGCATCTTTTTTGAGAACGTCATGTACATGATGACTTATGCTTGGTTAATATATATGAAGATGCATGAATCGATTTATATTTGATTCATCCATGGATAGTCGACTTTAAATTTTTGAATATACTTTTCTATTTTGTATCAAGTTTACACTTTTAAAAATAATAATATAAGTGATTAAAGAAAAAAAATTCCAAAGGTTTTAAAATAATACTTATTTTTACAAACTTGCACTTAACCATTATCATTTTCATGTGAACGAGTTCCTATATTAACTAAAATTTAATTTTCATGGGCATAAATTCTAGATTAAATTTTGTTGTAAGTAACAATAATTAGTCATATATTGCTACACAAATTTTTAACCTTTTCTATATTTCTGCTGAAGTTTTTTTGATTTTTTTAATCATCCAGTTCTAATTTATAATTTAATAGCTTGTATACTGTACAAAGTTTCCTTACCTAGCTATTTAGGCAAAGTCTATATATATATATATATATATATATATATATATATATATATATATATATATATATATATATATATATGATACTCATTAGTTGATCAAAATAAAAAAAAGGTGATAAAATTATGGTCATAAATTGTAATATTTATGTACTGATTGGCACATGCCACTCCAATGGCTTATCAATATGTAGAAAAACTATATGTTGATGCTTGGCATGCTGTTGTTAGCATGTATGTTTGCAAGTGTCAAGCACTAGTGGCATGCATACCATACTAGTGAAATGCAATGCATATAATATCAAAGAGATCAACTTGCATTATCCCTTCCCTTTGATGTTATATATGCTATATTTCCATTAGATTGTCGCACAATATTTTCTTACCAACATATGTGCGAAGTCTACTTCCATCGAAGTCTTTGGTTTCTATAATAAATCTTTAAATTATTAATACTGCAGAACAATAAAGTTTAACATATGTTTCAAGTTATGATACATTTTTATTTCATATATATTCAATTTTAATGCATTTTTGTTTGATTCTCTTATTTGAGGTCCAATCTAAAAATAATGATATCTACTCGAAATTTGTCAAGTTTGAAAAGAATTTGACATATCAATGAACCAAAAAACTATTTAGGAGTGGAGTCCTAAAATCGTCATATTAGATCGTGACTAAATGTTTAGACAACCTAGCTTAAGAAATTCTTATGAAAAGTCAAAGGAACTAAGTGCAAAGCCTTAAATATATACTGATCATTTAAACCTAACTGATCCATACTGTGTGCGTGATTAGTAGAAATCTGAGTCAAGGACCTAGTTCAAGGTTTAATCCACTATGGTTTCTTCATATGTATATAATCAACACTAAGTGGAGTTCAAGTCTACCAAACATCTTACCTATTGCAGAGTATAAGATGCCTTAAATTTTATATTATATTTATTTTACCTTTTTTTAATTTAAAAACTTTTATGAAGGGTTGTTGACCTTTTTTACGTTAAAAAAAATTAAAATTAAAAAAGAAAAAGAAGGAAGACTCGCGAGCAACGTTTCCGTGAGCAGCGCTCGCGAGTGTTCTACTCGCATGACATGCGAGTGTTTCATGAACGTTTGTACGGCCACACAATAACAAGAGTAAACGCTAGAAACGGCTCAAATAATTTAAATTTTAGGTTGTTTCTAGCATGATTTGGGATATCATCTATTAGGCTTTTAAGATCATTATAGGTTGAGCTGTTGAAGCTAGCCTTCAATTCAATTAAAGGATTTGGAAGAAGTCTGAGTCTTATTCTTATGTTCAGAAAGAATTTTTTTTTATATTTCTTTTGTTACTGTTGATATTTTATTGAGCATCTGAAAGAGTCGCTGGATTGCACCTTCATACTTTATACCATAGCACTCATAATAGAAGGTTTGAATCGAGCTGAATTATTGTATCTTAGGGACAGATTGCTCATAACCTGCACGAAGAGCGAAATAGTCCTTAAGGCAGTATCTAACATGCCTCAGCTTAGGATTGATTCTCATTTTCTTTGAATTTAAATTTTTAATTTTTAATAATTTTTAGATAAATTTTTAAAATTAACTAATTTTTCAACAAATGGTACGTACGTTTTGATCGAACTAACAGGCTCTAGGCGCCGATGGATTGTCTAATATCACATGAGCCGATCGTATGACGAACAGAGATACCTAATAATTTCGTTTTAGTTCCAATGAAGATTGAGATCCCGAGTTACCGCACCCATTACTTTAAGAATATTTCTAAAGAATATTATCTTTAATAATATTTTTAAAGATAATCCTTGCGTCTCGTGTGGTCCAACCTTTAAATTTCCACCAGCGTTCTCATGCCACATGGCGAGGATTGAACTTGGTCCCGTAGCTGGACGCGGGAGCACCCAAGACGGACGTCTCAAAGGCAAGACGGTTCCTCAAAGGGCATAAGAGTCATTTGACCTTCCCAAACCCGGTCACCACGGTGGGAGCGTCTATTTGGCCCACGAATATTGCTCAGGAGGCCTCCCTCCCCTCCCCCCCCCCCCACCCCCCCTCCGAATTTTTTTTTACTCAGTAGCCCTCCAATATTACTAAGGAGCCCCCCTATTTTTATAAAATTCCTAAACTACCCCTCCTCCCAACAGCCCCCTTAAGATTGCTATTTGGCCCTCCCTTCCCGTCCGACCCTTCCCTTGTTGCTCACGCTCACCTCTCTCGCTCATGGTGCTCCCCAGCAGCGGATCGCTCTCTCCGGCAGGTAAGGTAAGTCTTCCTCCTCCCTTCCTCTCCCTCCCTCCTTCCCTCCCTCCCTCTCTCCGACAGGTAAGGTAAGTCTTCCTCCTCCCTTCCTCTCCCTCCCTAGCTCCTTCCCTCCCTCCCTCCCTCCTTTCCTCGATCTGTCCCAAGATGTTTTTTTTTTTTGCCAAGATCCCTCCCTCCTCGGCATCCATATGTGTCCGAACAGATTTGATTCCGTTCAGCCCAGATGGGCCAAACGGATTTCCTTCTGTTATAATTATCTGGGCGAACGGATTTCCCTCTGTTATAATTATAATTATTATAGTATATTATATATAATTATAATACTATACTATAATTATTATAATTATAATTATAATCAAGTATATTATAAAGTATAATTAACACAATCATATATTTTATTATTAATATATTTTAATAAAAATATATTATTTTGGCATAATTATAAAATATAATTTTAATAAAGTATATTATATAATAATTATAATAATCAAGTATATGATAAAGTATATTAGAATTTATAATATATTATAAAGTATATTATAATTATAATCAAGTATATTATTATAAAGTATATTATAAAGTATATATTATATATATTTTAATAAAAAAATATTATTTTGATATATTTTTATTTTACTAATGAATATTGCAATGTTTCATATATGGATGCTGGCCCCTTACGAGTTAGACCCACAGCGTCTGCCAGGAGATGTAGAACCCAGGCGCCTGAGGTTATTGAGGTTCCTGAGGTTCCTGAGGATCTTGTTGCACCATCGCTCCCAGATGAGACAGCAGACGAGGACAACCCAGCTATGGATGTTGATGATGATGAGGCGGATGGTCCTTGTCCAAATGGTCCTGAGGATGAGTCTGTCCTTAGGAGTTTCAGGACACATATTGCAGCCTCCATCTGGAGGTAACATGTATTTGTTCGTTGTTCTACCATATTTTATTTAATGTATTATTTCGATGTTGTTATGTGTTATTCATGTTATCCATTTATATTTCACAGGAACAGACTCCACTGAAGTGCATGAGCCATGCTGCCAAAGTAGGTGAGTGGCAGTGGTGGGCATCAGGACAATTGAATAGGAGATTCAGGGATATAGTTCAGCAGTCGGGTCTTCTAGAGCTAGTGTATTGCTCTTATCGGTTCGCCGATAAGATTCTTATCTCGGGCTTTGTAAAGAGATGGCAGCCCGAGACGAACACCTTCCATCTTCCCTTTGGCGAGATGATAATCATGTTGGATGATGTTACCGCCATATTAGGGATTAGTGTCATGGGTGCCTCAGTGTCCTTGTCTACAGATAGGATGAGTGATCGGGATGCTGAGGACCTACTAGTGTAGCTATTGGATGTATCACGGGATGACGCGCATTGGGAGGTTATATCTGTCCGCGGTCAGTCTGTGAGGTTAGAGTGGCTGAAGAGTCATTTCCATAATGTATCAGATAGAGATAGCCGCCGTAGGATAGACTGTGCAGTGCGAGCGTATTTGCTTTTTTTGTTAGGGTGTATACTTTTTGTCGATAAGAGCGGGACGAGGGTGCCTATAGCTTATCTTGCTCTGCTACGACATTTGGATAGAGTGAGCACATATGCCTGGGGTGTGGGTGCCTTGGCTCATTTATATCGGCAGTTGAGGATTGCGTCTAGGGCATCCGTTAGACAGATCAGTGGATATATGACGCTTCTCCATGCATGGATTTATGAGCATTTTCCCTTTCTCAATCCTCACCCAACCCTAGACTATACTGATGCTAGGCCTCGCATACACCGATGGACTCCCGGCACTCCACCCCATTCTACGATGGACCATTTGGTGATTCTACGCGAGTCATTGGACGTACTGAGGGCAGATGAGGTATGTACCATAGGACCATGCACTTGTGTATTTATATAATTTGTCATACATTATCAAACTTATTATGATTTAATATAATGCAGGTAGTTTGGGATCCCCATCGTCTTATCCGAGATGATCGTCCGTTCCTTGATATTGCATTCTTTAGTGGATGCCTGAAGTGCATGGATATCGTAGAACCCTATTATCCTGAAAGGGTTTTACGACAGTTCGATAGGATACAGACGATCCCCCGTGCGCCACTAGCCCCTGAGCGAGCCAGCAGAGGATCGACATCAGCTTCATACCGCATTCGGTACATCTTCTATGAGCAGTTATGGGAGAGGTGGGAGGATCACCTGCTGAGCGAGGATCAATACCATGTGTGCATCAAATAGCACACCCACAAACTGAAGCATCAATACCAACTGAATTGGCTCGATTCGCTTGAGCGAGGATCTGATTTAATGCACTTATATAAATGAAACCTCGCAGTTCTTTGAATTCAGCAGGCTTGAAGTTGTGTTGCACAACCGTCAAACTCTTCTCAAATGAGGCTTTAATGTCACTATGTTGTAACTCAATTAAACTATATATTTTTGTCCAAGATGATTCGAAATTTCCTTGGCTTGATCCAAGCTGTCTTTTCAGCCTTGCATGTGCACTTTCAGCCCTAGAAAAGTAAATAAAATTTAATAAAAGGGAGATAACAATTGCATAATTAAATTATAAATTTCTTAAATTTATCAATTCCTTGTGATACCTATTGGTTGTCAAATTCCCGTAGTGCCTACATGTGTCCATCCATGCTGCAACAAATCTTTCCTTGTACTTGCTTAGCCAAGTTTCTGACACATACCGTAAAGCATCTGGGTAGGTAGTAAACTCTCTCTGGAGTTTTGTCCAGTGATCATTAAACTCATCTTCTGTGGTGGACAACACAAGTATATTCCAAGTCATTATAAACTTATCCCATTTCTCCTTTGTTTCAAATAACCTTTTACACTGGGCCAAAACATTCCTACTAATATGCCATCTACATAGCAAATGTGTTGCCATAGAAAATACCCTCTAAATTGCATTCAATAGAGCCAAGTCTCTATATGTGACTATCACCTCAGGCAGAGCATCATCGTCCATGACACTACGCAATCTCTCTAATGCCCATGTATAGCTATCTTCTTGCTCAGAGTCCATATACACAAAAGCAATAGAAAACGTCAGGTCAGTTGATGTCACCCCGACAATCTCTAAGAGAGGAAGACGATGTCTATTCGTCTTATAAGTGCAATCCATTATCAATACATGAGGAAATGCACGTAACAAGTATATACTGCCAGGGTGTGTCCAAAACAAGTCACGCACAGCATCAGACTTGATACAATTCCTATGCCACTCAATGTACTTACACTCAGATAATTTACCAAGAAGATGTTGCATATGAGATCTCCCAACAATCTCTACAACCTTGCACTTCTGCCATGCATTGTAGATTGTCTTTATTGTCGTAACATTGAGGGCATCCCTTTGCTTCAAAGTAGATAAAATGTCCTTAGGCCGAACCAAACTCTTCGACATCTCCACTAGCATTGTAGTCTCCTCCTTAGATAATCGTCCCGCATATGAGTGCCCCTCGAGATGCTTTGCAGCTAAATGATTGTGCACACCGCAAATGACCATTAACATCCAATCATCTGCAGTGTCCAATTTCTTCCCTTTTAAGGCAAAAGAACATCCACACTTCTTAGTGCCACTAGCCCTGGTCTTTGATCCCTTTTCCTTTATGTGTTTACTTTTGCAAGTACCGCTTCTCTCGCAAGAAAAAATAATTCTTGGTTTCTTAACATTGCTGCCCGAATCAGATTTTTTAATAATAATGACAAATCCATTCCTCTTTCCGACTTCCCGACACCAATTACACATTTCTTCTCTACTTTTGAATATCTATAAAATAAATAGTTTTATGTTGGTAGACAATTTTAAACATTGCTCAATCAAATAATACGAAAATAAATGCAATTAAATTTTATCTCGTAAGTTGTAAATTTATTTGTGTAATCCATCACACAATCGGAGTCAATCACGCTGCATTCAGTCGAAGCATCGTCCAGCACGACCAAATAATAATTTTAAACCCTAATCATAATTAATCAAACCAAAAAAAGAAAGAATAAACATTATGTTCGGCCACTCAGGGCCGAACAGAAATCTTCTGTTCAGCCCTGTGTAGCCGAACATTGATCTTCTATTCGGCCACACAGGGCCGAACAGAAGAAATCCTTCTTCCGAACAGAAGAAAGATTTCTTCTATTCGGTACTAGTGGGCCGAACATATTTAAGTTGTTCGGCCCTGTGTGGCCGAACAGAGCTAATCTGTTCGGCCACACAGGGCCGAACAATGTACGAACCGGGAAAAAAAATTGAGACAGAGATATAAACTAACCTTTGCTACCGTAGCACATTTATAAATTAATAATTGCTTGTCCATTGCTTGATTTAAGGTTGAAATCGCTTCAATCACTGATCCAATGTTGATCCAAAGTGAGGGAGGCGGGAGGACGGTCGCAGGGGCTTAGGGGGGCTGTTTGGGGGGGGGGCTCAGAGGGGCTGTTTGGGAGGGGGGGCTGTTTAGTAAGGAGGGATATTTTGGTCCTAAAATTTTAGGGGCAAATACATCATTTTTATAATATGGCGCGGGGGCTCCTCAGTAAAAGAAGCGGCTAAATAAAATTTCCCCGATGGGTCGATGGCTATCCTGCGTCCCTTGTCTTCCCTCCACTCCCAGCAGCTAAGAGAAGGTCTCCACTCCTCCCTCCTCTTCAAGAACTTCTCGAGTTACTTTCTTTTTCCTCCCATTCTCTTCTCGTCTAAAACCGAATCCCTTCCCTTCTCTTGCTAGATACTTTTGGATCTAAATTTTGCAATTTTTTTAAAATCAAGTACATTCCAAAGTCTAAAAAAATCTGAACTCAGCACAAACTAAGTTATGGCAAAACACAGCCTGATCCACTTCCAAAAGAATAATGCAATATTTGAATTTTCTTTTATTTTTCCACTAATATTTTGCTATTGAATGTGTAGTATCGCCCCAAAAATAAGAAACTTGCTGTTCAAAATAGTACATTTGTTGAGCCACAAAGCTTAATGAAGCTCACAAGAAACTTGCTTCCATAAATTTCTATTGGTTTTTCTCTCATTAAGCATATCGGTTAGACACGATTAAGATGGCTCTATATTCGATATCAATAAATTACGTGGATTCAAATTTTAAATCCATGATTAAGATAGACATCCTTCAACTATATTCCATTTGAAGTGCCTGTATGATGGCATAAAAAAAATAAAACGGGGAGGTTTCTGCATCTTATCTCTCCTAAAGTTTTCCACCATCGCTGAGAGAGATTGAAAGGTGTGGAAGAGCCTTATCTTGATATGAAGAAAATAACCCATTTGTGTGAATCGATGATTGAAGGTATTTATGTATTTATGTATTTATTTACATTTTTATTATCATGATACATATATTGGTCTCATATTTTTTTGCATATTTGATATGTGTCACGCCCTAGTCCCAAAATTCGAGCTAGGGTGACAACCCGCCGCATGCCAGGCATGCAAGGCGTCTCGAACTTCATCACATAAATTAATATAAAGAAAAAATTTAAATCCATGATTTATTACAAACCATAATTATCAGTCTTGAGCTACCCGCTACACACAAGCGAATCTGAACTAAATCAAAATAATGGAACTAAGTTTATTTAATAGAAGCTCTGTCTATCCCAATTATCCTTCTTCATTCTTGAGGCTCTGCAAAAAATATTGTGAGAATTCTATGAGCTCACACTCAATAAGTAAGTCTAATATAATTTCAAAATTTCATTTATCATGCTATCAGCATATTCATGTCATCATATCAAAATAATTTTGGAAGCTTAATTAAATAAATAATACTAGAATATGCGATGTAAAATAAACATTGTTTATACTATCATCGTTTTTTCTTTATGTGTCCCACGGCCCTACAACACTCATCTTGTATATCACCCTTAAATATCCCCTAAGAGGAAGGGTCCTGGTACCAGTATTCTGTCATATCATAATCGGTCATATAATAATCTGTCATGTGATATCTGTCATATCATAATCCGTCATATGAGAACCGCGATGACACATAAAGTTTTACTGTCATTATCATAATTATATATTATCATCTCAATAGTAACAACATAATTTTGCAAGATTATCATAATTACATTTAACTGTAGGTTCATAATTTATAAATTAAATAATTTATAAAATTATAATACTTGACTTACTTACCACAGTACACGAATTTCAATTGATAACCCAGTTAATTGGATGCCTGGGAACCTATAGTATCATTTTTCATCATTAAATTCCTAAAATCTAAATTATAAAATGATTCTTAAACTCTACCCAAACCACTTCATGGGCCCAACTTTGGGCTCGAATATCTCTCAATGTATACACCCAAATAGGGAAACAAAATTATTTTCAGAAACTAGAATCAATCTGATTCAGGCCATATGATTATTTTGTCAATCTCGGCCCATTATAGGGCCCAAACAGCAGCTCAAACTGGCCCTTAGAACCGGCCCAATAGGCCCAAATTGAAGCAACCCAGCCGGCCAGCTTCTTTTTTTTTTTTTTTATACTACTGTTGTTCCCCTGCTTCATACGAAACAGGGGTTCCTAGCGCCGGCAGCCAGGGCCACCGCCGGCCAAATTGGGGGTGGCCCGGCCGCCGGTGGCCGGGCTAGAACCGGCCGGCGCCACGGCTGGCCTCCCCTCTCCTTTTCTCTCTCTAATTTCTCTCTTGAATCTCCTTTTCTCTCTTACAGTCCGTCGCCGCTAGGATCCATGCCGGCGGCACGGCCGACCAAATTCGCTCTTGAATCTCCTTTTCTCTCTCTAATTTCTCTCTTGAATCTCCCTCCCTCTCTCTCTCTCTCTAATTCCTCTCTTTCTCCCTTCTCCCTCAAGATTCGCCGCGGCACCTTACTGTGCCAGCGGCACGGCCGGCCGGACCTCCATTGGATGTCTGCCCGGCGCCGGTGGGGGTCTCCGACCGGAGCTCAGGCCCGGTGAGGCGACGGGCATGTCGCCGGGCCCGAACCAGCGGATCAAACCGGCTGCAAGCTCCCTCTCTCTCTCTCTTTCTCGTCTCTCTCTCTCGTCTCTAATCCCTTCTCTCTCTCTCCCAGGCATGGATAGGGGACTTACCAGGAGCAGATGCATGCACGATGATGATGGAAAGAAAGCGTTCGCAGATGATGGGAAGGAGATTTCGGTGATCCTTTAAAGGCGATGCAGAGTCCTCAAATCAAGCGATTTGGGACTCTGTTAGTTAGAGATATTTGAAATTCGAATCTTTAGAGTCTATCTTCCCGATCTCGTGATAACTCTCACGAGCAGTTAACGAAATCCAGGGGATTACATTCTTCTCTCCTTATAAAAATTTCGGCCTCGAAATTGATAATTTACATTAGAGAAAATTAAAATTTCAATTTTATCCCAAGGACTAACAATCAACCAAGTCTTTATTCAAAAGTCAACAGTCGTAGCATATCATTAACTATATTAAGACTCAAATAGTTGTGGATACTTCTTTTTCATTTCCTCCTCAAGTTCCCAAGTAGCCTCCATCTCAGAATGATTACTCCATTGCACCTTGACATATGGAATGATACGCCGTCTCAGAACCTGATCTTTGCGGTCCATAATACGCACAGGATGCTCCTCATATGATAAATCTTTCCTCAACTGTATAGGCTCATACGCTATGACATGGCTGGGGTCAGAGATATACTTCCTCAACATAGAGACATGAAAAACGTTGTGTACCCCAGAAAGAATCGGAGGCAGTGCCAGGCTGTAAGCAACCTCTCCGACTCTGTTCAAGATCTCAAAAGGTCCAATATAACGTAGACTCAGCTTTCCTCTAATCCCAAATCTCATCACATCTTTGGTTGGTGATACCCTTAAGAAGATATGGTCCCCAACCTGGAATTCTAATTCCCTTCTTCTGACATCCGCATAGCTCTTTTGCCTACTCTGAGATGTACGAAGACGCTCCCTAATCAAATGCACCTTATCTACTGTTTGCTGAATCAGCTCAGGGCCTAGCAATTTTCTTTCCCCCACGTCATCCCAACATATAGGAGATTTGCACCTCCTACCATACAGAGCTTCAAATGGAGCCATTTGAATGCTGGCTTGGTAACTATTATTGTATGCAAACTCCACCAAAGGTAAGTGGTTATCTCAAGCTCCACCCAAGTCCATCACACAAGCTCGCAACATGTCCTCCAGAATCTGTATGGTCCTCTCTGATTGTCCATCTGACTGGGGATGATAGGCTGTACTGAAGTTTAGTTTGGTTCCCATGGCCTTATGAAGACTTTTCCAAAACTGGGACACAAACCTGGTATCTCTATCTGACACAATAGATACCGGGACACCATGGAGTCTCACGATCTGCTCAATATACAAATTAGCCAATCTTTCACTAGAGACCCCAACTTTGAAAGGTAGGAAATGAGCTGATTTTGTTAGTCTGTCCACAATGACCCAAACTGCATCGTTACTCTTAGGAGTTTTGGGCAGACCAGTCACAAAGTCATTGTAATATTTTCCCATTTCCACTGTGGAATCATCAGAGACTGAAGAGGTCCCACAGGCCTTTGATGCTCGGCCTTCACTCGCTGACACACCAAGCACTTGGCCACATACTGAGCAATCTCCCTCTTCATACCTTTCCACCAAAAATTTTTCTTTAAGTCTCTGTACATCTTAGTGCCACCTAGATGCACAGTATAAGGAGAGTAGTGAGCCTCCTTCAAAATTTCAACCTTCAGTTCCTCAATGTTTGGCACACAAAGTCTTCCTTCAAATTTCAGGGATCCATCATCCATTACATAAAATTCATTCTGAACTCCTGACTGCACCACTTCTTTAATCCTTTGTAGATCTGGATCTTCCATCTGGGAGGACTTGATTCTGTCAACTAGGGTCGGCTGGAGTACAAGTGCTGCAACAAGCCCATTAGACTGCTGTACTCTCAGACCAACCTCCTACTTCTCCAGATCTCTCAATACGTGAGGCTGGGAAGTAATCATAGCAGCTAACTCAGAAGAGGATTTTCTGCTCAAAACATCAGCTACTACATTGGCCTTCCCAGGATGATACTGTAGATTCAGGTCATAATCCTTCAATAGTTCCAACCACCTCCTCTGCCTTAAATTCAGCTCCCTCTGTGTGAAGATGTATTTTAGACTCTTATGATCTGTATACACATCACACGACACTCCATATAGATAATGCCGCCAAATCTTCAGAGCAAAAACCACAGCAGCCAATTCCAGATCATGAGTAGGATAATTCTGCTCATAAGGTTTCAGTTGTCTGGAGGCATAAGCTATCACTCTTTCATTCTGCATCAAAACACATCCCAATCCTTTTCGAAAGGCATCAGTATATAGTAAAACCTTCAGATCCTGTCGAAAGAACAAGAATGGGAGCTGACACCAGGCGCTGCTTTAACTCCTGTAAACTTTTCTCACACTCCACTATCCAGTCAAACTTCACTCGCTTTTGGGTTAAGCGAGTTAGGGGTAGAGCAATGCGAGAGAAATTCTCCACAAATTTACGGTAATACCTGGCTAACCCCAAGACGCTTCTGACTTCCGCCACATTAGAAGGTCAGCTCCAGCTAATGATACCTTCAATCTTTTTCGGGTCCACAGATACACCATCTTTAGAGATTATATGACCCAAGAAAGATACTTGATCCAACCAAAATTCACACTTCTGCAACTTGGCATAAAGCTTCTTCTCTCGAAGAATCTGCAGCACGATCCTCAGGTGGTCCTCATGCTCCTTATGGCTCTTGAAATATATCAGAATATCATCAATGAAAACTACCACAAACTGATCCAGATATGGCTTAAAAATTCTGTTCATCAAGTCCATGAACGCTGCTGGGGCATTAGTTAACCCAAACGGCATTACTAAGAACTCATAGTGGTCATATCTGGTTCTGAATGCTATTTTAGGCACATCTCCCTCCTTGACTTTGAGTTGATGGTACCCTGACCTGAGATCAATCTTTGAGAATATCCGAGCTCCCTGGAGTTGATCAAACAAGTCGTCAATCCTTGGCAGAGGGTACTTATTCCACACTGTTACCTTATTGATTTCTCGGTAATCAATGCAGAGTCGAAGACTGCCATCCTTCTTCTTAACAAATAGAACTGGAGCACCCCAAGGAGAGTCACTGGGTCTAATAAATCCCCGATCTAGAAGCTCCTGCAGTTGATCCTTCAGTTCTTTTAGCTCAGCCGGGGCCATACGGTAAGGGGCCTTTGATATAGGTCCAGTTCCAGGAACTAGATCAATAGAGAATTCGACTTCCCGATCAGGAGGTAAATTAGTCAAATCCTCAGGGAAGACATCAGGGAATTCTCGAGCTATGAGAATATCCTTCAACTTGGTCTCTTCTTGCTGAAGGTCCTTGACTACAGCAAGAAATCCTTGACCACCACTCATCAGATACTTTCCAGCCTGCATTGCTGATATGAACATTGAGGCTAGGTGTTTCTGACCACTAATAAAAATGAATTCAGGCTGACTTGGAGTTTTGAAGTTGACAATCTTCCTGAAGCAGTCTACTGAAGCATGATAGGAGGCCAACCAATCCATTCCAAGGATAACATCGAAAAACTTCAGTGGGAGGACAATGAGATCAGCATTCAATCTCCTATTCTCCAAGATAATTGGGCAAGATTTGCATACTTTGTCAATTTTCATAACATCTCCATTTGGAAGCGCAATATGCAACTCTTGCTCCAGAGGAATAGGTGTCAATGATGCATTCTTGTCAAGATAGATGTCAGATATGAAAGAATGCATGGCACCCGGGTCAATTAAAGTTTGAGCATAAGCAGTACCTACTTTAATCATTCCTGGACATAAGTGTAATTTGTTTTAACATTAAGGATTGAACCTAACTTTTAATTAACTATCAATGCATTGCACTAGATAAGAATGTAATACTAGATATAAAATTAAAGGGTATACCTGTCACCACAGAATTAGAGGCTTCAGCGCCCTGCTGAGTAAGGTTGAAGACCCTTCCCTGGGTCCTCGGTGGTTGCTGTTGATACTGCTGGCTCATTCCTTGACTTGAAGAAGGCTATTGATCCTTCCGAAAGGGACAGGTAGCAATCTTGTGATCAGTTTTCCCACAGACAAAGCAGGCACAGTCACTCTGCGGCAAGGCTTTCCAGGGTGGGAGTTACCACAATGAATGCAACGAGTCTCCTTATTCTGTGGTTCAGTTGGAGCCTGATGTGCACCCTTCTTCTTGGCCTGAGCAGAGGATTGGCCAAAAGTAGGCCATTTTCTCTTCTTCCGTAGCTCCCAATCCTTTTGAACAGCATTCAAATCCCTCTCAATCACCAAGGCCTTATTCATTACAGCACTGTAAGTGAGGAGCTCAAATGCATTGACCGCTTGCCTCAGTCTGGGTCGCAGTCCCTCAGTGAATCTGGTGACCTTGGCCATTTCATTGGTCACAATATTTGAAGCAAAATGGGCCAACATGGTGAATTCAGCTTCATACTGGGCCACAGAAAGATCCTTTTGCTCCAATTTGATAAACTCTGATTCCATCTGTACACTCCTGGGGAAATATTTGTCGAAGAATATCTCTCTAAACTCTCCCCAAGAAATAATCTATCCATTCCGACGCTGCTCCTCAACTAACCACCAATCATAAGCTTGTCCCTGGAGAAGGTAGGTGGCAAATCTGATCCGCTCCATATCCTGACTACCATGGGCCATAAAAGCCTTCTCCATGTCTCGCACCCATCGCTCAGCATCAACAGGGTTGGTGGATCCAGAGAAAGGGATGGGGGCAAACTTCTTGAAGTCTGCAAAGCTGCGGCCAACCCTATCCAGGATTGAGATGGAGTAGCTGGGTCTGTGGAGCAGTAGAGTATGGCTGAGTCTGTGGAACTGGAGGGGCATGCTGTGTCTGTGGAGCGGTGTGAGCAGGCTGAGTGGACAAGGCCTGCAGAATCTGATGCTGCAAGTCCCGCATCGACTGCATCATATCCGAGAGAACCTGAAGCATCTTGGTCTGGAGTTGCTGCTGATCAGTCCCGACTGAATTGGCAGGGGCAGCAGCTTCGGTGGCTTCCAGACCTCCCGGTTGGCCAGCATTACCAACCTGGGAACCCTCATCATTTTGTTGACTCTAGTGCGACGTGCCATTCTTATCTCCTAATAAATTAGTTGTAATCAATATAATGGTAAACTTTAAATGTCAGGCTTTCATAATATCTGAAATTTATAATCGTCTCAATGTCATCTTAGTATTTTGCCTAAAGTGTCATCATGTATGTGTCCCTAATGTCGTAACCTGGCTCTGATACCACTAAAGCTGTCATGCCCCAGTCCCAAAATTCGAGCTAGGGTGACAACCCGCCGCATGCCACGTATGCAAGGCGTCTCGAACTTCATCACATAAATCAATATAAAGCAAAAATTTAAATCCATTATTTATTACAAACCATAATTATCAGTCTTGGACTACCCGCCCTACACACAAGCGAATCTGAACTAAATCAAAATAATGGAACTAAGTTTATTTAATAGAAGCTCCATCTATCCCAATTATCCTTCTTCATTCTTGAGGCTCTGAAAAAAACATTGTAAGAATTCTATGAGCTCACACTCAATAAGTAAGCCTAATATAATTTTAAAATTTCATTTATCATGCTATAAGCATATTCATGTCATCATATCAAATAATTTTGGAAGCTTAATTAAATAAACAATACTAGAATATGCAATGTAAACCAAACATTGTTTATACTGTCATCATTTTTTCTTTATGTGTCCCACGGCCCTACAACACTCATCTTGTATATCACTCTTAAATATCCCCTAAGAGGAAGGGTCATGGTACCAGTATTCTATCATATCATAATCGGTCATATAATAATCTGTCATGTAATAATTTGTCATGTGATATCTGTCATATCATAATCTGTCATATGAGAACCGCGGCGACACATAAAGTTTTACTGTCATTATCATAATTAAATATTATCATCTCAATTGTAACAACATAATTTTGCAAGATTATCATAATTACATTTAACTGTAGGTTCATAATTTATAAATTAAATAATTTATAAAATTATAATACTTGACTTACTTACCACAGTACATGAATTCCAATTGATAACCCAGCTAATTGGACGCATGGGAACCTACAATATCATTTTTCATTATTAAATTCCTAAAATCTGAATTATAAAATGATTCTTAAACTCTACCCAAACCACTTCACGGGCCCAACATTGGGCTCGAATATCTCTTAATGTATACACCCAAATAGGAAAACAAAATTATCCCCAGAAACTAGAATCAATACTGATTCAGGCCATATGATTATTTTGCCAATCTCGGCCCATTACAGGGCCCAAACAGCAGCTCAAACTGGCCCTTAGAACCGGCCCAATAGGCCCAAATCGAAGCAGCACAGCCGGCCCAGCTTCTTTCTTTCTTTTTTTTATACTATAGTTGTTCCCCTGTTTCATACGAAACAGGGGTTCCTAGCGCCGGCGGCCAGGGCCGCCGCCGGCCAAATTGGGGGTGGCCGGGCCAGAACCGGCCGCCGCTACGGCCGGCCTCCCTTCTCCTTTTCTCTCTCTAATTTCTCTCTTGAATCTCCTTTCTCTCTCACAGTCCGTCGCCGTTAGGATCCATGCCGGCGGCACAGCCGACCAAATTCGGGGCGGCCCGGCTGCCGGTCCCTCCCTCCCTCTCTCTCTCTCTAATTCCTCTCTTTCTCTCACTTCTCCCTCACGATTCGCCGCGGCACCTTACTGTGCCAGCGGCACGGCCGGCCGCCATGGCCGGCCGGACCTCCACCGGACGCCTACCCGGCGCCGGTGGGGGTCTCCGACCGGAGCTCAGGCCCGGTGAGGCGACGGGCACGCCGCCGAGCCCGAACCGGTGGATCAAACCGGCTGCAAGCTCCCTCTCTCTCTCTCTTCTCGTCTCTCTCTCTCTCTCTCTCTCTCTCTCTCTCTCTCTCTCTCCCAGGCATGGATAGGGGACTTACCAGGAGCAGATGCGTGCATGATGATGATGGAAAGAAGGCGTTCTCGGATGATGGGAAGGAGGTTTCGGTGATCCTTTAAAGGCGATGCAGAGTCCTCAAATCAAGGGATTTGGAACTCTGTTAGTTAGAGATATTTAAAATTCAAATCTTTAGAGTCTATCTTCCCGATCTCGTGATAACTCTCACGAGCAGTTAACGAAATCCAGGGGATTACAATATGCATGTTATTTAGTTTGACAAACATGCAAAGGGATCAACATAATTTTGTCTATCATTTGGTATCAAAGCCAATATCAATACCTCTGCCTTGTTTGTTAATTATTTTGGGATTTGATAAAATCCCTGGAGCAATAATAACTGTCTCATTTTTTTGATAAAGAGACGCAAGGCGTTCTTGGTCTCTATATCTCTCATATAGGGATAGTCCAAAAGAGAGGCTATTGATGTACCCTGAACCCAACGGACGTGTGGTAGGAATATTAGGAACGTACCAATAACCCAACTACCTACATACTAGAAGAGTTAATAGGTTATCAAGAATCATTAGAAATGACATTAGATCTGGTGGCTCCTAATATTTAATTTAATTTAATTTAATTTTATTTAAGAGAAGTATCAGCAAGATTTATTCCATGAAGCATGATTTATCCATACGGTACTCTTGAATATGGTTTACATAAAAGAAAATTCATTAATAAAATGGGACATTGTTCATTGGCCTGGTGGTCAAGGCTCTATCTTAGTAACCGAAGACCTTAGGATCGAATCACCATAACGTAGCAGCATTGATAAATATAATTTAAATAATTATAAAGTAGCCAAATTATTATTATTTATTTATTAGTCTTAATTTTGGTAATAAGCATGTATATTTAATTTTAAAATTATGCAATATATAAATTTTTCTAACATAAAATGTGATATATCTGAATTGAGGGGTGATAACTATAAAGTTTGAAAAGAGAAAATTCTCTTTCATCTTGATAACTATAAAGTTTGAAAAGAGAAAATTCTCTTTCATCTAAGATGGATGGACATTTATATACTATAAGGATATAAAATGTGATATACCGTGTTTGAAAGGAGAAAATTCTCTTTTACATTGATTATACTATAAGGAAGAATGAATCAGCACTCTTAAAAAATTCTCTTTTACATTGATTATACTATAAGGAAGAATGAACCACCTTCAGTAACTCAGATCAGCACTCTTAATGAAATTGCCAACAGCACCCTAATTTTGAAGTTCTCATCCCTTAGGCTCATTGGAGTGAGAGGTATGCGTGAGCACATTATGCAAATGAGGGATATTGCAGCTCAACTGAAGCCTTTTGAGGTTGAAATATCTGAGTCCTTTCTGGTGTACTACATTTTAAACACTATTCTACAACAGTATGGACCATTTAAGATATCCTATAACACACAAGGAAAAATGGTCAATCAATAAACTTTTGATCATATGTGTTTAAGAAGAGAGCATACTGGTAATGGAATTGGGTGAGAGTGCAATACTAACTACAAATGGAAAGGATCAGGCACAGGCCAAGAAGAAGGGTAAAAATAAAATACTATCCCAATCTGACATTAAGAATGAATCCAAATGTTTCTTCTGTAAGAAGAAGGGACACATGAAGAAGGATTGCATTAAGTTCAAGACTTGGCTTGAAAAGAAAGGTAAAACAATCTCACTTGTCTATTATGAATCTAATATGGCCGATGTTATTTATAACATATGATAGATTGATTCTGGTTCTACAATCTACATTTGCAATACTTTGTAGGGTATGCAAAATCTAAGGAAGCCAGTGGGAAGTGAGTAGTATATATTTTCAGAAAATAAGATGCGCTCACATGTGGAAGCTATACAGACATGCACTTTAGTTCTTAGTAGTGGTTTTATTTTATATTTGGAAAGGACTTTTTATATACCTAGTTTTTTAAGGAATTTAATTTTAGTTTAAAAACTTGTATCTTTGGATTATTCCTTTAACTTTTCAGATACTTCTTCCAGTTTATATTATAAATCTGAACTTGTTGGGAATTGTACTTTGTCTGACGGTCTTTTCTATATTAAGTTACAAAATGATACCACTCATGATGTGATGCATGTTAGGGCTAGCATGAAAAGATGTATTGTAAATGATAACTCTTCTATGTTGTGGCACCGAAGATTGGGACATATTTCCATAGATAGAATTAAGAGCTTAGTGAATGAAGGAGTACTCAGTACTTTAGACTTCACTGACTTTGACACTTGTGTGGACTGCATTAAGGGCAAGCAGATCAATAAGTCAAAGAAAGATGCCAAGAGAAGTTTAGACTTATTAGAGATCATACACGTGGATATTTGTTATTGAATATGAACTTTCATGGTCCAAAATACTTCATCTCCTTCATTGATGACTATTCATGATTTATGTATCTGTACTTGATTCAGAATAAAAATGAAGCACTGGATATCTTTAAGATTTTTAAGGCAGAAGTAGAGACACAATGTGAAAAATAAATTAAAATTGTGAGATTTGATAGAGGAGGTGAGTATTATAGGAAATATATTGAATATGGACAAATGCCTGGCCTATTTGCGAAATTCCTTCAAGAACATGGGTTTGTTGCCCAATACAGTTTACCTCACTCACTTGATCAGAATGGTGTAGCAGAGAGAAAGAACCAAACATTAATGGACATGGTGAGGAGCATGATTAGCAGCTCCAAACTGCCTAAGTCCTTGTGGACAGAAGCTCTCAAGATGGCCATGTACATATTGAATCGGGTTCCAACCAAGGCTGTACCTAAAACACCCTTTGAGTTATGAAAAGATCGGAAACCAAGTTTGTGACATGTACGCGTATGGGGATGCCCATGTGAAGTGAGAGTGTATAATCCATAAAAGAAAAAGCTGGACCCTAGGACCATTAGTGGGTATTTTGTTGGATATGCCGAGAGGTCCAAGGGATATAGATTTTACTGTCCATCTCATATAAGTATGATTATAGAATAAAGAAATGCCAAATTTTTTGAGAATGACTTGATCAGTGGGAGTGATCAATTGTAGAGCATGATTCCTAAAAGAGAACATTCTGATGCTTAACCTTCCACTTCAAGTGATAGACTAATTATCGTTCATAGTGCCCCTCAAGATCAAATGGGCATTAAACAACGAATTGTTAAAATTTCATAATTTACTGATAATGAACTAGTAGATCCAGTCTCTTATAAGTTACCAGAGATAGTTGAACAATCAACTTTACGAGAGGAGGTTGTTACAACATTAAGAAGATATATAAGATAAAAGAAATCAATAATTTTTAGTGACTATATTGTGTATCTTCAAGAGTCAGACTATAATATTAAAGCTGAAAATGATCCTAAAATATTTTCATAAGTCATGAGTTGTAAGGAATCCAATTTATGGTATGATATTATGAAATATGAGATGAATTCTATGGCATTTAATGGAGTCTAGAATCTTATTGAGTTGCCTGATGGAGCAAAAGCCATTGACTGTAAATGGGTCTTTAAGACCAAGAAAGGCTCGTTAGGCAATATTGAGCAATATAAGGCAAGACTCGTTGCTAAGGGATTCAATCAAAGGAAGAAAATTGATTACAAGAAAACATTTTCTTCTGTATCCAAGAAAGATTTCTTTCGCATTATCATGGCACTTGTTGCGCATTTTGACTTAGAGCTGCAATAAATGGATATGAAAACTGCATTTCTCAATGAAGATCTAAAGGAAGAGGTTTATATGAAACAACCTGAAGAATTTTCCTCTAGTGATAATGAGCAATTGGTATGCAAGCTCAAGAGATCTATATATGGGTTGAAACAAACCTCTCGACAATAGTACTTAAAATTTTATGATGTGATTTCTTCATTTGGATTTGTAGAGAACATCATGGATCAATGTATATACCAAAAGGTCAGTAGAAGCAAAATTTATTTTCTAATCCTATATGTGGATGATATTTCACTTGCAATCAATAATAAAGATATGTTACATGAGGTGAAATAATTTCTCTTTAAAAATTTTGACATGAAAGCTATGGGTGATGCCTCTTATGTCATTGGCATTAAGATTCAGAGAGACAAACTTCAAGGTGTTTTAGGTCTGTCTCAAAAAACCTATATCAACAAAATCTTAGAGAGATTTTGGATGAAAGATTGTTCATTGAGTATAGCTCCCATAGTCAAGGGTGACAGATTCAATTTGAGTCAGTGCCCAAGGAATGACTTTGAGAGAGAGGAAATGAAAAATATTTCATATGCCTCAGCTACTGGTAGCTTGATGTATGCTCAGGTCTGTACAAGGCCTGACATAGCATTTGCAATTGGGATGTTGGGGAGATATCAGAGTAATCTAGGTTTGTACCACTGGCGAGCTGCTAAGAAGGTGATTAGGTATCTTCAGGGTACCAAGGGCTACATGCTTATATTCAGATGGACTAAAAATTTAGAAGTGATTAGCTACTCTGATTCCGACTTTGCTGGCTGTGTTGATTCTTAAAAGTTAACATCTGGATACATATTTATGTTTGCTGATGGAGCTGTATCTTGGAGGAGCGCCAAGCAAACTTTGACTGCTACTTCTACCATGGAAAATGAGTTCGTGTCATATTTGAGGCTACTTTGCATGGTGTATGATTGAAGAGTTTCATTTCTAGGCTTAGAATTATGGATTATATATCTAGGTCATTGAAGATTTATTATGACAATTTAGCTGTAGTATTTATGGCTAAAAACAATAAGAGTAGTAGTCGAAGCAAGCACATCGAATCAAATATTTAGCCATAAGAGAATGTGTTAAAGAAAAGATAGTGGTTATTGAGCACGTGAACACTGAGTTGATGATACATGATCCCTTGACTAAAGGCATGCCACCACAGAAGTTTAGGGATCATTTAGACCGTATGGGTCTTGGTTATTTTGTATAATTCGTTGTATAGATGAATTTTATAATTAATGAAACTCTTTTATGGTTGTGATGTTTTTTCACATTCAGTTATTCAGTGTACATATTTATCTTATGATGAGCATCATTAAGTTGGACATAGAATAAACATAGGATTTATTCATTAAGTTATATGGGCTTATGTTTGAGAAATAATACATTGTGATACATGGTAAATAATACTCAATTTAAGAGGACCTATTGCTATGATCTATGTATTTTGTTTCTTACTATAGTAATAGAATATGCGGACCAAGTGGAAGAATGTTGATTTTTTTCTTATTGGTTAGACACGATTAAGATTGTCCTATATTCGATATCCAGGAATTACGTGGATTCAAATTTTGAATCTACGATTAAGATAGACATAATTTGAAACCACGATTAAGATAGACATCCCTCAACCATATTCTATTTGAAGCGCCCTCTGTAATGGATAGATAAGGCATAAAGAAAAATAAAACGGGAAGGTCCCTGTCTTCGTCTCTTCTGAAGTTTTACACCATTACTGAGAGAGATTGAAAGGTATGGAAGAGCCTTACCCTGATTTTAAGAAAACAACCCATTTGCGTGGATTGATGGCTGAAGGTATTTATGTATTTATTTACATTTTCATTATCATAATATATATTGGTCTTATATTTTCTGCATATTTGATATGCATGTTATTTAGTTTGACAAACATGCAAAGGGATCAATATAATTTTGTCTATCAATCTCTTCCAATCACAAGAAATAGAGGGGGACAGGGTTACTCATTCCCTTATATTCCCTTTGAAAAGATTAAATTTCTCTACCCTCTAAATTATAGTAAAAAGAGAGAAGAACGATTTATAATTTTTTCTACCTTTTCAGTTATATTTTATAAATTAATTTAGCTTTTCTACAGTAAAGATATATTTATAATTTTTCTTTCATTCTTTCTCTTTATTTAAATAAGATAAATATAAATTATTCTTTTTATCCTTTCCTCTTTCCTAGATAAGGAGCGGATAATGAATCCCCCTTTCCTTCTTTTCCAATCTCTTATCCTTTCTTTTTCTTTTTTTTTTTCTCCAAAGATCCAAATAAACCCTAAAAGCAATGTTTTAAACACTGGATCAGACAACGAACCAGCTTCACATTTGGATCATGGGTCAATCGGTTGATCGGATAAATAGGTTCGATCGAACCGAATGATGTCATAATTAATTTTTAATTTAATAATATAAAAATAATAAAATATAAATGTTAAACTATAAAAAATTAAAAAATTGATTAAAAAATCTAATTAGAGGATCAAAGGGTTGTTTTCGAAGAAAATCACAGCAAGTCAACATCTTTTCCATTGTTCAACCGCCCAAAGGGCCAAAACAAACTAAAAAAATAGAGGGCCAGCGGAAAGTGCTTTTTTGCTGTTTTGAACCGTAAGAATCACAAAAAATAAAAAATAACTTGATAGAAAAGCACTTCCATTTCTATCAATCTTCCACGATTCCATCCAAAGGGCCAAAAGTAAACAAACTCAAAAAAAAAAAAAAACAACAGAGGGTCAAGTTCAGTGGAAATTGAAAAGCGCTTTTCTCTCTATTATTCGTGAATAGTAAGAAAGCCACCTCTTCCACGATTCCATTGAAAGGGCAAAAACAAACTAAAAAAAATTGGAGAAAAATGCTTTCTGCTGTTCTTAATCGTCTTTGTCCGCAATAAAAAAAAAGAAAGCTTTCGATCCAGGATTGTTTTGAAAGAAGAATCGCACACCCCTTTCACGGTTCCATCGCCCAAAACAAAATAAAAAAATAATCAGAGGGTCAAGGGATAAGCCATGGGGAAAGAAAAGTGCTTTTTGTTATTCGTCTCTGTTCATGATAAAAAAAAATAAAAAACTTTCTTCAAGTTGGATAAATAAATGGTAAACCCCTTATTAATATAGATTTGTTTGGAAATATATATATATATATATATATTTCAAGCCATGCTTGGCCGCGGAAGAAAAAAGATTGATCCTCTTCCATCTCTCTTGTAGTTGATAGATGGTTGAATTGAGAATAAAAAAATTTTACCTTCGAACTTCAATGGCAAAAATCACAAGGATGGTTACCGAAAAGAGAGAAAGAGATGTTGAAGAGATGATGAAGTTTTAACTTTTAATCCTTCAGAATGTTTGATCTAAACTAATGCCTCAGAAGTTGGAATTCTGGTGGTGCCACACGAGCACCAGATCCACCGCCCGACTGCTCCTCTCAAAATTGAAATTCAAAAAAAAAACTAACCCTAATCTCATTTATTAAAACTAAAAGACTAAAATTAGGGTTAAACCGGTTCTTCAAAACTTGGCAGATTCAATGGGTTTTATGGTTTTGACCGAGTCATCTAAAAGTCAGCTTTAATAATAAAATCGGACCGGACTGATGACCGGCTCTCGATTAGACCGGTTCAACCGAGCGCTCCGATCCGATTTCAAAACATTGCCTAAAAGTCAAGATAGATTTATCAAATTATACAAATAACAAATATAATTTTTGATGACATTAGAGCAAAATAAAATTACCTTAACATATTTTGTAAGCATCGATAGGTACATCAAATTTTGATGCATTTCTTTAAACAATGTATAACTCATCACATTTTGATGCATTTCTTTAAAAAATGTGTAACCCATCACATTTTGATGCATATCTTTAGAAAATGTATAACCCATCACATTCACATGCAAAGCTTAATGCATATAGCATGAGACTCTATCAGATAAGAGACATAACATACATTATAGAGATATAGTATTCATGATAAGGCATCACTAATAAACAATTCTCATTCCACAACCAAAGCTTGAGATATTAGAGGAAACCAATAAATAATATTTTATACCAATACTTTGAACATCACGGTTGTTAAAATCTCATTTTACTACGATTTTATGGTCTTAAATTATTTAAACTATTGCAACTCATCCATTAATCATGAAAAGAGATTTTATGATTTATAACAGAGAATATATGAACTACATGCTATGCATTTGTCAGTAGGATATTTAAATTTTAAAATGTATAAAAAGGAAGTGCACCAGTATGTCAATTTTAGGTGACCGCATATATTTATCACCAAGATATCGGTGTACCTGAAACAATATATTCCTCTCATCTATTATTGTCTTCTATCAAATTCTTATCAAATAATAAACAAATACAATTAATCAATTAATACAAGTAAATCAAGGAAACAGTTCCCCTTACTCAATCTTTCGAATTATTTGGAAGAATATATCTTCGGTTCAGGGAAGTTTTTGGCTCTTAGGAGACCGCAAATATTTATCACCGAACTATAAAGAGTAGATAGTGTATCTAAAAAAATATATTCCTATTATTTATTTCTTTTCAAAAGCTTTACTAACTAATAACCAAATATAACCAACTAGTAATATAAGTAAAATTTCCTAATTTTTTAAACAATGACTAACGTCTACTACAACATTTGATGACTCAATTAAAAAAATCCTACTTGATAATATTCTAAACACGTTAAAAGATAGGACGGTAGATAAAATAGTTGGTATTAGATAAGAACGAAAATGGTTCGCATCAAGTTATGGCTGATCTCGATTCGATACAATTTTATATTCAGATAATGAATGATTTTGCATCTAAACACAACCTATTTGCTAATTAGACTGGTCAAGTCGGGTCCACAAATAAATTATAGGCCAATACATCATTCTAGTCGGTTCAAGTTAAATATATCTCAGATCCAATCAAAAATATAGAATTCATAACATAATTGAGCCCAATCATATTACATTTAAGTTAAGCATTTGATTATTGTTTTATACATAAAAAATAGTATTAATCCATTAAAAATTTAAATAATATTAACTAAAACTAATTTAAACTTACATTTTTCATTCAAAAACTTTAAATTCTATTAAAATAAATGATATCCTTAAGTTTATAATTATGATTTTAAAATATTTACTTACATACTTAAAGATATTATAAATAAGACTTCATCAAAATCAACTCAACTCATCTAAGCCTTTTCCTAACTACATGGGGTTCGCTACATGAATATGCTTCCTTCACTCTGCTCTATTCAGGACCAAGTCGATATTTAAATTATAAATGGTTATAAATTTTTTAATTATTTATGCCCATGTTAGTTTAGATATACCTCTACCTCTATTCTTACCATGAATTGTTAAAAGATCACTCTTTTTAACTGGAGCATTTAAAGGTCTATATTGCATATGTTAATCAATTTTCTCTCATTTTTCTTCAATTGAGGCTACTCATATCATTTCTCTTATATATTTATTTCTAATTCTATCTTTTAAAGTTTTAACACATCCATTTTAATATACACATTTCTGTTACACTTAATTTATTCATATATTATTTCATATTTTTCAACACTCTGTTTCATATAGTATAGCTGGCCGAATAGCGATTTATAGAATTTTTTTTTTAATTTTAATGGAATGCGCTGATCATACAATACTCCCGAAGCACTCATCACTTAATCCATCATGCTTTAACTTCATGATTTATATCTTTACTATTTCACCTTCTTGCTGGATAGAGATCTCTTGGCTTGCAATCTTCACTGTTCTTCATTTATTTCTACTCCACTAAAATTATATTTTATGTATTCAGTTTTAATTTTATTAATCTTAAACCTTTAGATTTTAAAGCCTCTCTCTAAATCTTTAGCTTAGCATTTACTTCAGATATAGTTTTTATCAATCAACATTATATCATATGCAAATAACATACACCATGGGATATCATTTTGAATATGTTTGATTAATTAATTCATAACTAATACAAAAAGATACGAACTTAAGACAAATCATTGATATAAACCTACATTAACTGCAAACTCACTAGTTTCTTCTATTGTTGTTTAACAATAGTTATTGCTTTATTATATATCTTTTATCAATTTTATGTACCTTTAAGTAACTCCTTTTTCTCTAAAAATTTACCAGATTATTATTTTTAGGTACTCTATCATATGCTTTCTCTAAATCAATAAAGATTATATGAAGGTCTTTTTCTTTTCTTTATATATCTCTATCAATCTTCTTAATAAATAAATAGTTTTCATGGTCAATCTTTCATGTATAAATCCAAATTAATTATTGACACCAAAGTTTTAGCTCTTATTCGATTTTCTATTACTCTCTTCCATAATTTCATTGTATGACTCATTAGGTTAATCCCTCTATAATTTGCATAGTTCTGAATATTTTCTTTTTTTCTATATCGAGATATATACTTTTTCTCCCATCATTCGGTATTTTTTAAGTTGCTACAATCTTGTTAAATAAATTGGTTAACCACGTGACTCTAATTTCTTCTAAATCTTTCAAACCTCAATAGGGATCACACTGGGCTTAATGCCTCTGCATTTTTTATTTTACTCAAAGCCTTTTTAAACCTCAAGCATGCTAAATCTATGAAAAAATTTATGTTCATTTATTACTATTAGGTTATCATATCTTTCTACTCTTAAATTTACTAAATTCTTTTTATTTAATAATTTTTTAAAATAACTTTTCTATCCTTCTTTTATCTCTTCTTCTTTACTAAGACTCTTTCATCTTCATCCTTAATACATTTAATAGTCAAAATCTTTTATTTTTTATCTCTTAGTTTTGCTAGTTTATATATAGTCTTTTCATCTTCTTTTGATCTAATCCATTATATAATCATGGGCTTTAAGTTTATCAGGACTT
>UESW01002660.1:108604-226234 GCA_900491605.1 Calamus simplicifolius | reverse complement strand
GCAAGAGAGAGAGAGAGAGAAAATAAACACGGTAAACACAAAGATTTTATAGTGGTTCGGTATATCCAACACCTACGTCTACTCCCAAGCTCCACTTGGGTCCACATTATAATCTCCTCGATTACAGTCGAGTTGTTTTACAAGCTCACAACCCAAACTTGTTGTTTTTCCGGGATCACAACGAACCCAGCCGGTTTTACACGGGCTCACCAGCACAAAACCCAACACACAAGCTATCCTTAGCTTGTGCCGAGGTAAACTACCTCCACTAATTCAATCCACTGATTGAATTAGCAAGCAACAAGATAAAAATATGAGTTTAGTACAAAATAGCTCCTTTTGAGCAGATATTTCAAAATAAAAGCAAAGTTTAGAAGGATCTGTTTAGATTCAATTTGAGTGCAGGCTTTTCTTCTTTTCCTCAACTCCTTTAAATTGTGGAATCGGGCCTCAGCTCAGATTCTTCACGGATTGAATGTTGGAGTTAATTTGAACTTATTCTCCTTTCTTTGAATGTTGAAAATCTCTTGATTTGATCTTGAATGGCTCTTGGATTTTCTTCTAGACTTTCTTGGATTGATGAACTTGAGCACAGATGAAGTCTCCTTTGATTTCACTCCTTCTCTTTCACTCTATTTTTGAATCTCGGATTTTTTAAATGACGCTCTGTTTTTCCTCTTTCTGAAAGATTTTCCTTTTTTTTTCTCTCTTGATCTATATATGTATATATTTTGATTTGAAAATGGCCTCTCTATTTATAGACTCTGCAAAAATATAGCCGTTAGAAATAAAGAAATATAGCCGTTATTGAAAAATATTACCGTTGGCGCTGAGTTGGCATACAGAAAAAGTCACGCCCAGATTTGTTGGAGTTGGCTCCAACTTTAGGCGAGTCGGCTCGAAGATGCGATGCCAAAAATAGAAACATTCAGATAGTTAAGGGGTCGACTCAAGAAAAATAAGGTGTCGGCTCCTGACAGTCGGGGGTCGACTCATGAAAAGCAAGGGGTCGACTCGAGAAGTGCTCAGAAAAATAACTCTCTGGAGTCTGAGCAAAGTCGACTCTTACAGTCATGGAGTGGCTCGATAATATCGGGGGTCGACTCTTGAAATCAGGGGTCGACTCGAAAAAATCAGGAATCTCTATATACTGAGTGGAGTCGACTCTGAAACTCTAGAGTCGGCTCCGGAACATATTAAAAATCAGAGAATTTTCTGATTGACTTTGAAATTCGTTCCAGATTAATTTTAAATCAATTTTTGACTTGAATATAATAAATTTGACATTAAGAATCAATTCAAGATATGTTCCAAAAACTCATTGATTGAAATATGAAGTGTAAAAATTTCTTTTTGAAAGCTTAAACATGGAGCTTGAAGCTACTTTCCAATTGATTATAGTCATACTTAACATACTCGTTGATTATGAGAAATAAATTCATTGCTCATGTAAATAAATTCATTGCATCTTTTAATATACTCATTGCTTTTGGTAATCATCAAAATCAATAAAATTGGGGCAACAATTTCTCAACAATCTCCCCAACAGATAGTCTTGTTAGAAATATCTCTTACTTTTTTTAAGGATAATGATTATCTCTCTTATTTTTAAAATTTTATACGACTGGCTGCAGCAAGATTTGAAGTAATCGCCTCAACCTTCTATCCGTAGCTGGCATTCTAATGATTTCTATTAAAAAGTTTCTATATGGATCTATTCTCCCTCTACATCGTTATCGTTTAAGTCTTTGATGGGCCTACCATATATCTCTTTTATTATGGGCCTCTCATAGGCCATAGCTCTATTCATAGACACATTTCGTGGCCTCTTCGCATTTTCAGCGATCTCGGCGGCCTCTAAACTTTTACTCATTTATTATGGAAAACAAATCGCATGTCTCATCATGCGACCATTTCAAGAAGGAAAAGTCTTCCTGCACCGCTCCCGGTGCAGAAAGCACGCATCGGGGGCGCGGCATTGTCGCGCGCCGTGCGTACATGCATGCGAGACCCATTGGGCCATAGTACGTGCGTTCGTAGGACGCGCGGCCAATGCCGTGCCCTGGTGCGCGGCTTAGTATACTGGGGGCGGTGCACTAAGCCCTTTCCTTTCAAGAATGCGTCTGCACACAAAATGACAAGTTTGAGCCCACATGTCGACCCCTGAGAAGAGAAAGTCGAATGCCACAAAGATCGATGATTTGGTGCACCACGTGCGCTGTGTAAAAAAAACATTTTTATTTTGTCGACCAATGAGAAAAAAAAAGCCTTACCATGTTTTGCTGACCATAATCGATGATTGACACGGGCGCGCATAAACTGTTTAGATGAAAGGGAACAAAAAAAAAGGTCAAAAAGAAAAACGATTAGAAGTTTCTTTGTTTGAAAAGAAAATAAAAAATAATTAAAATAATTAATTTTTTAATAAAAATAATTTATTAATTCTTTAATTAAAGGATAAATAAAAATAAAAAATATTTTAAATATATTTTTTAAAAAAATATTTTTTTATTTTTTATTCTTTTATTCATTTCTTAGTTCTAAGAAGTATAATTGCTGCATAATTTTTTCTTTTAGTTTTTCTTCTTTCTATTTAAACAAAATAATTAATATATCTTTTTTAAATAAAAAAATATTTTTTATTTTTACTTTTTTTTTTTAAAAGATTATAAAAATAAAAATACTAGAAGATATACATGAAGATAGTGTTGGAATGCCCTATTTCTATATAAAATAGGACCTTATTCCATCTTATTTTCCTAAACACCCATAAAAAGTACATTGGGCCCACTCAAATTTGTATTCCGTGAACCAAGCATGTTTTTGTTTTCTTATTCCTGGGGACCCATGGAATAGGTGTATTCTCGCTTCACCTTATTCCCAGGGTATCAGTGAAAATAAAAATCCGCGTCAAAAATTCCAATTTGATAGCAGTGCGGTTCGATGAATCTTCTCCCAAATGCCAATAATCAAATGTTTTTTTTCATCCTGAATATGATCTTCTTGCCCACATTCTCTTATTTCGTTGAAGGAAATATAGGTGGTGGTTCTGAAGGAATATAGGTGGTGGTTCTGAAGACAACGTATGTCAAGAAAATAAAGGATAGTTGGCATGGCTGCAGGCTGATTTGATTTTGACGAAGCCAACAGGAATTGTTTAACAAAAAATAACACCAGATATATGAAAGATATAATTGGATCTAATGATTTGTAAAATTAGTTTCAAAAAAAAAAAACATCTAGCATTAAAAACAAGAGACACTCCAATTTAAGATCCAAAAGTAACCAATTTGTTGAACTAGCCCAGAAAAATGTTACCAGCAAACTAGATCGATCCCACGTTATTACACACAAAATAAAATAAAAAGGCTTTAAACTATTTTTTCTTTTTTTGGCCTTATATGCTCGGACCTTCTTCCGTTAATTCGTAGGGACCAAATCCGACTGGAACGGAAAAGCTCTCCAAAAAAGCTTGTGTGACTAGAGTCAACCGTCGTCAGCTTCTCCGTGCAAAAGTCATACCTGCAATGATAAAAATAATAATCCAAGTCCGACTACAAAGTTATAACCTTAATAAAATCACCTAACAAAATATCCACCGAATTGAATACAATGTTAAACACAATTGGGAATTGAAGAAACCATACCAGATAACCCGCGGAGTCCAACTACATGCTAATGCAACGCTAGGGAATATAAGTCGGAGACAATCGATGTTCTGTCCTTCTTCTTGAGGGCTTCCAAGCTCACCACTTCCCTCCTCTCCCATATTTGCTCTTCGTAGTCGGCCATGACCCAAACCGCCAACCACTCATCATCAACTAGTAGCAGGCAAAGAAGGCCTTCACGCTTCGCAAGTAGTACTTGCTTGGTGTGCCACCCGTTCTCATCTCTCCTAGCGCTTTCACGTAGGGGTATCAACCTCCAGCTCTCGTTGCAAACATTGAATGCAAAGATATCATCGTAAGTCAGCCAATGGACCGCTCCGTTGGCCGTCACCGCAGCATCGTAGAAGCGGAACAACGTGAATGGAGGCAGCCGGATGTCGTTCGACCGTCTCCAAGCTCTTGAGCGCGAGTCGAAGATCTCGCACCGTAAGTCGTAGGCCGACTTGCTGTCGTTCGATGGTTTTGGTTTGGAGAACCGAACAATCTTATACTCCAACCGTCGTCCAGAGGAACAGGTCACCATGACAGTCTTCCTGGTATGGTACCTTGTTCTCGGGTTTGGTATTTGGTACCATTGCCGAGTTGCTGGCTTGCGACATAGAACCGAGGGATCATGCTTGCGTACTCTTGCAGGGTGGTGCAAAGCATGATACCTTGAGGTGCCACCGCTTCAATCTTCACGTTTCTGGGAGGAAGTCCAGGGACAGAGGCTGAGCTGAGGGTGGCAGAGGGTGCATGGAGACGAAGCTCGAGAAGTAGCGGGCTTTCTTCATGCATTGCATGAAATAACCCGATATGGTTTGGGTTCGTTCGCAATGGAGGGAGGTGAAGAGCGGATGGTAGGTGAGTCGATACCATTCCCAACACGCGCATCGGCAAGCACGCAAGGCTTCGAGCGATGCACGGGTGAGGATCTCTAAGATGAGATCCGCCGGTAGCGATTCTGATGTTGGAGCCATCTTTCTGGGTTGCCTAGGGGGGAGGGAGGGAGGGAGTTTGGTGGGGGGAGTTTTATTTCTATCTTTCCAGGTTTGCCTTGCCTTATATAATGAGGTTTGGGGGAGGGAAAAAAACCATCTGGTTGCGTGGAGTTTATGAAAGTTTTGTTTCTATCTTTTCAGGTTTGCCAGTTTTGTTTCTATCTTTTTAGGCTTGGAGCTGGTGATGTTAGGCCTCATTTAGTTATAATTAATAACAGATCATGTCGAACTCGATGTCATAGTTAGAAACAAATTAGGACTCCATTAATGACTTGGGTTGGATTTGCTGCATTCTGTTACATCATGGCCAATGGTTGGCACGAAACGCTGGGAGATATACATGAAACGAACGGACAACTTATCCGGACATAATCAACTTCTTAAAAAAATAAAAATTTCAAGCCTATGATTTAAAATATATTGCTTAAGTTTATTATTTGTTAATATAAAATTTTTGTCTATTTTTAATTTTTTAAAAAATATTATTCAAAAATAGCCATAACCTAAATATTTATTCCCCTTAGTCCCGAACCAAACGCATGCCATATAAACGGCAAGATTTAGGAAAGACATAAAAAATCCCAAACCATTGAACTTCTGGAGGACCCAACAAAAAAAAACTTGTGAAGATTATGATAAGATCATCCCATTCCAATCTCCATCTAACGGTTCATATCAACGATCTTCCCTCACAAGTGCAAAAATAAAATTAAATAAAAAATTAAAATAAGACCACCGCTCAGCCATTTATTTCATTACTCGGGAGGTAGGAGATGATTCACAATATTAAAAGCATGCAACACGGCCGACCAAAGCTAACCCCACCGCATCGATGGCTCAGATCTTCGCTCACGATTTCATTAAAAAAAAACTGCGAAACAAGATCACTGCTCAGCCATTTATTTTATTACACAAGAGGCAGGATAATTCATAATATTGAAGGCAGGTAGGCATCTTGATATCATCAGCATGGCGGTTCAATATAGCGCAACGTAGAAAAGGTTTTTATGCTTTGTGCACAGTACAGATCATGCGTACCAGCGCGTTGATTGATTGTGCATGCATATGATCGTATATGAGCAAAAATAATTTATTTTTTTATGTATTATATGCACGATCGCACTTGTATGTGATCAATCAGTATGCAATGTGCACACTTTTATATTGTACAATTATCAATATATCAATGTATCAATGTAATAATCTAATACAGTGTATCAATGTATCAATGTAATAATCTAATACAATTATCAATGTATCAATGTATAAATGTAATAATGCAATGTATCAATGTATCAATGTAATAATTTAAAACAATTATCAATGTATCAATGTATCAATGTATCAATGTAATAATCTAATACAATGCATGAATGTATCAATATATCAATGTAATAATCTAATACAATGTATCAATGTAATAATCTAATACAATGTATCAATGTATCAATGTAATAATCTAATACAATTATCAATGTATCAATGTAATAATCTAAAACAATTATCAATGTATCAATGTAATAATGTATCAATGTAATAATCTAATACAATTATCAATGTATCTATGTATCAATGTAATAATCTAATACAATGTATCAATGTAATAATGTATCAATGTAATAATCTAATAAAATGTATCAATGTAATAATCTAAAACAATTATCAATGTATCAATGTAATAATCTAATACAATGTATCAATGTTTAAATATAATAATCTAAGACAATTATCAATGTATCAATGGATCAATATATCAATGTAATAATCTAATACAATGTATCAATGTATCAATGTATCAATGTAATAATCTAATACAATTATAAATGTATTAATGTAATAATCTAATACAATTATCAATATATCAATGTATCAATGTAATAATCTAATACAATGTATCAATGTATCAATGTAATAATCTAATACAATTATCAATGTATCATTGTAATAATCTAATACAATTATCAATGTATAAATGTATCAATGTAATAATCTAATACAATGTATCAATGTAATAATCTAAAACAATTATCAATGTATCAATGTATCAATGTAATAATCTAATACAATGTATCAATGTAAAAATCTAATACAATGTATCAATGTATCAATGTAATAATCTAATAAAATTATTAATGTATCAATGTATCAATGTAATAATCTAATACAATGTATCAATGCATCAATGCATCAATGTAAAAATCTAATACAATTATAATGTATCAATGTAATAATCTAATACAATTATAAATGTATCAATGTATTAATGTAACAATGTAATAATCTAATACAATGTATCAATGCATCAATGTATCAATGTAATAATCTAACACAATTATCAATGTATCAATTTAATAATCAAATACAATTATAAATGATCAATGTAATAATCTAATACAATGCATCAATGTATCAATGTATCAATGTAATAATATAATACAATGTATCAATGTATCAATGTAATAATCTATTATCAATGTATCAATGTAATAATCTAATACAATTATCAATGTTTCAATGTAATAATCTAATACAATTATCAATGTATCAATGTATCAATGTATTAATGTAATAATCTAATGCAATGTATCAATGTATCAATGTAATAACCTAATACAATTATCAATGTATCAATGTATCAATGTATCAAAGTAATAATCTAATATAATGTATCAATGTACCAATGTATCATTGTAATAATCTAATACAATTATCAATGTATCAATGTATCAATGTAATAATCTAATACAATTATCGATGTATCAATGTATCAATGTAATAATCTAATACAATGTATCCATGTATCAATGTAATAATAATACAATTATCAATGTATTATTGTAATAATCTAATACAATGTATCAATGTATCAATGTAATAATCTAATACAATTATCAATGTATATATGTATCAACGTATCAATGTAATAATCTAATACAATGTATCAATGTATCATTGTAATAATCTATACAATTATCATTGTATCAATGTAATAATCTAATACAATGTATCAATGTATTAATGTAATAATCTAATACAATTATCAATGTATCAATGTAATAATCTAATACAATGTATCAACGTATCAATGTAATAATCTAATACAATTATCAATGTATCAACGTAATAATCTAATGCAATGTATCAATGTCATAATCTAAAATAATTATCAAAGTACCAATGTATCAATGTAATAATCTAATACAATGTATCAATGTATCAATGTAACAATCTAATACAATGTATCAATGTAATATTCTAATAAAATGTATCTATGTATCAATGTAATAATCTAATACAATTATAAATGTATCAATGTAATACAATATATCAACGTATCAATGTATCGATGTAATAATCTAATACAATTATCAATGTATCAATGTATCAACGTAATAATCTAATACAATGTATCAATGTATCAATGTATCCATGTAATAATCTAATACAATGTATAAATTTATCAATGTATCAATGAAATAATCTAATGCAATTATCAATGTATCAATGTAATAATCTAATACAACTATCAATGTGTCAATGCATCAATGTAATAATCTAACACAATTATCAAAGTATCAATATATCAATGTATCAATGTAATAATCTAATATAATGTATCAATGCATCAATGTATCAATGAAATAATCAAATACAATTATCAATGTATAAATGTAATAATCTAATTCAATTATAAATGTATCAATGTATTAATGTAACAATGTAATAATGTAATACAATGTATCACTGCATCAATGTATCAATGTAATAATCTAATATAATTATCAATGTATCAATGTAATAAATAATAGAATTATCAATCTATCATTGTATCAATGTATCAATGTAACAATCTAATACAATGTATCAATGTATCAGTGTATCAATGTAATAATCTAATACAATATATCAATGTATCAATGTAATAATCTAATACAATTATCAATGTATCAATGTATCAATGTAATAATCTAATACAATTATCAATGTATCAATGTATCAATGTAATAATCTAATACAATTATCAATGTATCAATGTATCAATGTATTAATGTAATAATATAATACAATGTATCAATGTATCAATGTAATAATCTAATACAATTATCAATGTATCAATGTATCAATGTATCAAAGTAATAATCTAATACAATGTATCAATGTACCAATGTATCGATGTAATAATCTAACATAATTATCCATGTATCAATGTATCAATGTAATAATCTTATACAATTATCGATGTATCAATGAATCAATGTAATAATCTAATACAATGTATCAATGTATCAATGTAATAATCTAATACAATGTATCAATGTATCAATGTAATAATCTAATACAATTATCATTATCAATGTAATAATTAATACAATTATCAATGTATCAATGTAATAATCTAATGCAATTATCAATGTATCAATGTATCAATCAATGTAATAATCTAATACAATTATCAATGTATCAATGTATCATTGTAATAATCTAATACAATGTATCAATGTATCAATGTAATAATCTAATACAATTATCAATGTATCAATATAATAATGTATCAATGAAATAATCTAATACAATGTATCAATGTATCAATGTAATAATCTAATACAATTATCAATGTATCATGTATCAATCTAATACAATGTATCAATGTATCAATGTAATAATCTAATACAATATCAATGTATCAATGTATCAATGAAATAATCTAAATTATCAATATATCAATGTAATAATCTAATACAATTATCAATGTATCAATGTAATAATATAATACAATCAATGTATTAATGTATCAATGTAATAATCTAATACAATGTATCAATGTAATAATCTAATACAATTATCAATGTATCAATATCAATGTAATAATCTAATACAATATCAATCAATGTAATAATCTAATACAATTATGTATCAATGGATAATATATCAATGTAAAAATCTAATACAATGTATCAATGTATCAATGTATCAATGTAATAATCTAATATAATGTATCAATGTATCAATAATAATCCAATAAATGTATCAATGTATCAATGTAATAATCTAATACAATTATCAATGTATTAATGTATCATATGTAATAATCTAATACAATTATCAATGTATGTAATAATCTAATGTATAATGTATCAATGTATCAATGTAATAATCTAATTATCAATGTATCAATGTATCAATGTATCAAAGTAATAATCTAATACAATGTTTCAATGTATCAATGTTCAATGTAATCTAATACAATGTATCAATGTAATAATCTAATACAATGTATCAATGTAATCAATATCAATATATCAATGTAATAATCTAATACAATGTATCAATGTATCAATGTAATAATCTAATACAATTATCAATGTATCAATGTATCAATGTAATAATCTAATACAATGTATCAATGTATAAATGTATCATGTAATAATCTAATATAGTTATCAATGTATCAATGTAATAATCTAATACAATGTATCAATGTAACAATGTAATAATCTAATACAATTATCAATGTATCAATGTAATAATATAATACAATTATCAATGTATCAATGTATCAATGTATCAATATCTAATACAATCAATGTATCAATGTACAATGTAATAATCTAATACAATGTATCAATGTATCAATGTATCAATGTAATAATCTAATACAATGTATCAATGTAAATGTAATAATCTAATACAATTATCAATGTATCAATGTATATCAATGTAATAATCTAATACAATGTGTCAATGTATCAATGTATCAATGTATCAATGTAATAATCTAATAATGTATCAATGTATCAATGTATCAATAATAATCTAATACAATGTATTAATGTAATAATCTAATACAATTATCAATATATCAATGTATCAATGTAATAATCTAATACAATGTATCAATGTATCAATGTAATAATCTAATACAATTATCAATGTATCATTGTAAAAATCTAATACAATTATCAATGTATAATGTATCAATGTAATAATCTAATACAATGTATCAATGTATCAATGTAATAATCTAAAACAATTATCAATGTATCATGTATGTAATAATCTAATACAATGTATCAATGTATCATGTATCTAATACAATCAATGTATCAATGTAATAATCTAATAAAATTATTAATGTATCAATGTATCAATGTAATAATCTAATACAATGTATCAATGTATCAATGTAATAATCTAATACAATTATCAATGTATCAATGTATCAATGTAATAATCTAATACAATGTATTAATGTAACAATGTAATAATCTAATACAATCAATGTATCAATGTATCAGTATAATAATCTAATACATGTATCAATGTATCAATGTAATAATCTAATATAATATCAATGTATCAATGTATCAATATAATAATCTAATACAATGTATCAATGTAATAATCTAATGCAATTATCAATGTACCAATGTAATAATCTAATACAATTATAAATGTATCAATGTATCAATGTATTAATGTAATAATCTAATACAATGTATCAATGTATTAATGTATCATTGTAATAATCTACTACAATTATCAATATCAATGTATCAATGTAATAATCCAATACAATGTATCAATCTATCAATTAATGTATCAATGTATCAATGTAATAATCTAATATAATTATCAATATCATGTATCAATGTATAAATGCAATAATCTAATACAATGTATCAATATATCAATGTATCAATGTAATAATCTAATACAATTATCAATGTTTCAATGTTTCAATGTAATAATCTAATGCAATGTATCAATGTTTCAATGTAATAATCTAATACAATTATCAATATATCAATGGATCAATGTATCAATGTAATAATCTAATACAATGTATCAATGTATCAATGTAATAATCTAATACAATGTATCAATGGATCAATGTAATAATCTAATATAATTTTTAATGTATCAATGGATCAATGTAATACAATTATCAATGTATCAATGTATCAATGTAATAATCTAATACAATGTATCAACATATCAATGTTATAATCTAATAGAGTTATCAATGTATCAATGTAATAATCTAATACAATGTATCAATGTATTAATGTATCAATGTAATAATCTAATACAATTATCAATGTATCAATGTATTAATATAATAATCTAATACAATGTATCAATGTATCAATGTAATAATCTTATACAATTATCAATGTATCAAAGCATCAATGTATCAATGCAATAATCTAATACAATGTATCCGCGTATCAATGTATCAATGTAATAATCTAATACCATGTATCAATGTATCAATGTAATTATTTAATACAATGTATTAATGTATCAATGTATCAATGTAATAATCTAATACATTCTCAACAAGCGCATCGGCAAGCACACAAGGCTTCGAGCGATGCACGGGTGAGGATCTCTAAGATGGCATTTGCCGGCAGCTCTAGGATTGCATCCGCCAACAGCGATTCTGGGGCATCTTGTTCGTCAGCAACAACACGACTTTCTTCTTGCATTGGAGCCATCTTTCTCTCGCTAGGTACAAAGAACTGTGCTCAAGAAAACTATCTGGGTTGCCTTATTTAATGGTTTCAGGGGAAGGAAGAAAACTATATGGGTTGCCTTATATAATGGTTTTGGGGAAAGGGTGGGCGCAGGGTTGCGGGGTTGCCTTATATATAATGGTTTTGGTGGGGAGTTTATGGAAGTTAGGCCGCATTTAGTTATCGTAACAGACCATGTCGAACTCATTTTCTGATGTCAGAGTTGCCTCGGCTTTTATCTTGGAATTAGAAACAAATTAAGACTCCATGTTTCGATTCCAAGTGCTTGTAATTTTTGGTTAAGATAAGGAAGTAATCGCTTCCTAATTGATAGATTATCTTTTTAAAATCGCATATTAAAGATAGGCACGAATGACTGATCAAATAACATATTCTTTGCGCAGTGCAATCCTATTTCGGTTCAAAGTGTTAGCGGGCTTGTAATTCGATTAAGATAAGGATGCCAGCAATTGCTTCCCAGTTGATAGATTATTTTTTTTAAAATCATATATTAAAGATAGGCATGAATAACGGATTAAATAACATCTTCTTCTTCTTATATATATATATATATATAAGAATAAATAATTTTAACTTATTAAAGATAAATTAGCAAAATAACAAGTGATACATTATTCAGCTAAAACTAGATTGGCATAGCTTGGTCACATTTTTTACTTTTTTTTTTAAGAAATGAAGCGTTAGAACATTGCTATGGCGGTTTTTTATTTTTTTTGGTAATTAAAATGATAATCATTAAATTTTTAATAGATAGTGCTTTGATAACATCTGCTTTCCTGATTAGCTTTCAGACTTTTCCCAAATAACTCTCTTCATGGATGCTCCCACCCTCTCCCTTCCTCTCCCTATCCCTTTCTAAGCTCATGTGAGTGGTGGTATCCCCTCCTCTCTCCCTCTCTCTCTCTCTAGGCATATGTCAAGCGTAACACATTCTCCTCCCATCCCTCAAATCTTGTTAAATTCTACATGGATGCATATTCTTACCATATTGATGTAAACATATATTTCTCTCTCTCTCTTATCAATCCATCCACTTGGGCAAGTTGACTTCTATTTGATCTGAATGACTCCAACGTTTAAACTATCCCCCATCTTTCTCTCTCTCTCTCTGCAACAAGTCTTAACAAAATGGCTTTGGTTAAAGAGTGGTATCCTTTCGATGAAATGCGTGTGAGGTATAGACTAATCGCTTATGTATCGCGCTTTGCTGGCAATGCGCGTTACCTTATCTTAGGCTATATTTACTGGTAATGCGTGTTACCGTAAATTATTTGTGCATTGCGCTTTCGATGATACTATATTGGATGACGGCGATGGCGGTGACGGATCCGAGGGGGAATAAGTAGGGTTGATTTGGACCGTTTGATATGAAATCAAACGGTTCAAATCAATTGTTGTATTAGAAATTGTAAGGATAGTTTGGAGTTTAAAATCAAATTTTTTAAAGATATTCTTTTTCATTCCTTCAATCAAATACAACTGATAGAAAAATAAAAAATTATTTTTAAAATATATATTTTTATATTGATATCTTCAATAAGATAGCTAAGAGATATCTAGAAATATTTTATAAAAAAAATTATTCCGTATACTTATTCAGGGGTGGAGCTTTTTTTAATCGTGAACTCATGATCATTGTCGGTTGGGAAATGGAATAACGTTCTCAGTTTCGACTAAGTATCTTGTTAGACTTTCTTCCATCATCGAATATATATATATATATATATATATATATATATATAGCCCATCAAGTCATCTGACATTTGGGGTGATGGTCTTGCTAAGGCTATGCATAGGAGGATTCAAGGCGCAAAAAGTTTGCACGGTGGAGTAATATCTGGCATTATGGATAAGGGCTCATTTGCACGGTGTAGACTTGACTTCTGTTAGTCTACACCTGACGCATTTCATCCGCCTCTGCCCTAACTCGTGGTCCACGGGAAGGCCGTTCTCACCGGCATCCCGGACAACAACGTCCTCACCCACGGCACTGGCGTTTGTCTCGGCGCCAGCGCCTTTATCGGCGCCACCACCTCCGATCGCAAGAGACTCCACGTCTTTCCCATGGGCACCCTCCAGTAAGCAGTCATCTCCTCTTCACTCTTCCCCTCCTCCATTTTAATTTCCAATTTCCATTGAAACTCACCACGGATCATTTGCTCGGATCCGATACCTAAACGATTCTGTGGTGATTGCAGGGGGCTGCGATTCATGTGCTTGTTCCGGTTCAAGCTGTGGTGGATGACCCAGCGGATGTGGTTCGCGACGTCGGGGACAGAGATGTCGACGGCGTTGGCTGTGAGGACGGCGATGGGGTCGGCCTGGAAGAGGGCGGCCACCTCGGAGACTTTAAGGTCAGCGTAGAGTGTGTAGCCGAGAAGGGCCTGGAAGAGGGCGGTCACCTCGGATCCTAATCCCAACCTTAATCCGAAGGAAAACCCTAAATCTCTACCATCTCCCGGCCGCTGCCTTCCTTCCTTCCTTCCTCTCTCTTGCAGTCTTCGCGCCTTCAAAAGTCCCAAACCCTAGTGACGAAGAAGGGAAACTAAAACTCTAATTTTCGGTCTTCTCTCCCGGCCCGCAGTTGTTGTACCATCAAAGGTCCCAAACCCTAGTGACGAAGAAGAAAAAAAAACTCTTTTTTCCCGTCTCCGTAGCAGCTTTAAAGCCATGATCACCGGCTGCCAGAGGTTCGTCTCCTCCCCTCCGGCCTTCTCCCACGCCGGGAAGAAGCTGTTAGTCTGTTCGGGCCGCACCGTCTCGGTCTTCAGCACTTCCACAGGCATGCTGGTCATCCCGTTCGCTTTGTTTCCCTACCATGTTTTGTTTTTTTGTAGGGTGATATGTGGGCGGTGAAAAAATTGCTTCTTGGTGTCTCAGATAACGGAACTGGAGGAGATACTGCTTCATACTTGCCGTTTTTCATGCCGAAGGACTTTACTAATGCCACTCCCAACCAACTTTCTTGGTGACAACCAGTAAGCTTATCTGAAAATATGCAAGTCAGCATGTGTCCCCAGTTGACATTACATTCTTGGAAGTCCACAATGTCAAACATTATGAACGCAATTAATTCAAATAGTTGCACAAAGAAGACAGAGTACCTCTGAAGCACACTAGAATGTCCAGCTTATCAAATGGTTGGTTTAGACTTAGCTGATACTAGTATTAGAAAAAAAATAATTTGAACAACAATACCTTTGAAAAAGGAGGAGGTGAATGGTGTTAGAAAGGAATGTGAACTGCATCATTCTTTTCCCATCATCCTTTCATTATATTTGTTGCTCATTCTTTTGCTCAACTGATCTTATTTTATTGGGTACATCTTGGTAAATGTGAACGGATCCATTTTATAACATCTACAGGCAATAATCTCAGCCATGGCTTGGGGCACTGCATCATGTCTGAAGGAACTGCTTTCCAGTATCTGTGATATATTACCCACAAAATCGTTGTTTTCAGTTACATGTAGATGCATGTGTATTAAATCTCCCTTTTCTAGACAGGGTTAATGGTAAGTTGATTTAGCTAAATTCTGTTTAAGTTTGGCATTGATTTTTGATATGGTTCTATCCATTTGATAATAATGGTTGGTTTTGCAGCACTGTGTCAGAGGGGGAAAGATTACTTGTGGAGTGCTTTCATTATAAACTAGACCCTGTGCTTTTGCTAGCTCTTAGTATCAATTTTGTATGCTAGACAGGGTTAATCCTTTTCTTTTTCTTTCTTTTTTTTTTTTTCTGTCTTTAAGTCAATTTCATGTTTGATGTAGCTTATTCAAGTTAGATGCTGATTCTCGATTTCTGTTACCTGTTGGGCAGGGGCATTCAATGCCATGCCTTGGACCTGGGTCACCTTTTCTTCACCATGACCAGAAAAGCTCCATCAGTTTGAGAGCTCTCATCCAGAAAAAGATGACAGATCACAGGCTGTGATGATAACTAGAGTTCGGTTTGGAGAGACACCTTTTCTTATTTGCATGGTTTCTTGCCATTATTTGTGTGGTTAGGAACATCTTTTTTGTTGTCATAAATGCCAAGCCTTTGTTGCATTTTGCTGGTCATATTTGTTCTGTGTTGTGAAGTAGTTTATTTTCAAACATTTGAATTTTTAAGTATTTGTGGCTATATACTTTCCAAAGTTATGCTTGAAATGTAGGTATGCATTCCTGGGACACAAAGCAACACTACCTTACAAACAAGTCATTTGAAATCAACATTTCATGATACTAATGTAAAAGTACATAGTGATGCCCTAAAAATATGAATGAATAAACAATCCCGAAATAGCAGCCTACACATGTTTTATCATAAGGGCTCATTTGAATTATTCTGGTTTATCATGATTTCCTGATTGCTTTGCACTCTACATGAAGTTTTGTGCAAATGTAGAGGCTCTGAGCCCAAATAGTAAACTGGTTCTCACACGTCATGCTCAAAGAGCATTCCCTTCTACATCCACTTGCGGCTTCTGGTTTCTGTCTCCAGATGGAATTTGACCGTATTATATTGATGTGTCTCAATAGTCTTTAGCTTTACCGTTTGAGGGGATTGAAACATCTGTTGACTGAGCTCGACTATTAAAAATAGTTGCTGCTGAGTCTGCAATCCACTTGTTAAGCATATTATGCTTCATTCATCCTCCTTTTTTCTGGTTCTGCTCTTTATTTTCTCCATGAAGGCACCCCAGGGATATAGGTTGATCTTTATATCTATAGAGAAGTGGATCGACACATACTAGATGTTACCTCATGTTGTTCCTTTTTTTTTTTTTTCTTTGTTTTGCTTCTATTCTAGCCCAGCACATGAGAAGCTACTCTGTTGTATTGTGGGGTAAAGTGGGGATCTTCCAAGTCAATAAAAAAAAAAAAACTAGTCAAGAGTAAATCGTCCACATGAATGCAAGATTCCCTTTGCATGCTGTAATTAGTGTACAGAACCTTGGCTTTTAGCTAAAGCGTATCAAATCTCAATGCAGCCTATCTTATCAAACCGGTTTGTGATTTGGTACAAAGGAATGTTTGTTAGGGGTTAATCTATGGCCCGTGGGCCGCAAATGTTACTTCAGCTTTTTTCTGAACTGGAATCTTAATCTAATTACATGCCTTCCTTTCTTGATCAGTCAAGAGTATCTTGTATAAAATATACTTAGAAAGCTACATATGACAATTGATTAGTGAACCTCATCCTGCACTTTTACGCTTTGAAATCTTTCTTTTACCACCTTTCCTTGGTATGTGGCTGTGAAGTTGGTCTCAAGAATCTAAGAACCTTCAAGCCAAAGGGGGCTTCGTCGGTTTCCTTCCTTCATGGTTCTCTAACGGCGTTGGATCAGCCACATCAATTACCACATAAGTATTAGATTCTAGGACGTGTGATGCCATGCACATTCTATGACAGAATTATCTTAATTAAAAGTATTTTTAGACTAATAAGAATTTCAAGTAAAAAGAGTAAAAGAATTTTCAGGGAGGATATGGGTTTGGAGTGCATGCTGGAATTGAAAGGGAACGTGAAGCATCTTTCTTCGTTCTTTTGTTGTGCGCTGGAGCCATCAGGAGATGCGTGAATGGAGAGATGCATGGCTCAAGGCTATCTTCTGGCTCCCTCCTCCTCTGGGTGATTTTTTAACTCTCGCAATGTGCGACCTACTGCTTGTGCTAACATATCTAGAATGTTTAATTAAGTGAAATGTAGGGTAGTCGAACATGCACTCCCCTTCAATTCAATTGCTAGGGCTGAACTAAAGTCTAAAACAGAGGACTGGATGAATAAAGTTGGGCTTGTCCTTGAACCTTACGTCCCCGACGACGACGGACGTTAGCTACCAAATCTAGGCATCAAGATATCCAAACCTGACCTCTCAGCACCATTAATTGAATGATACTGTCGAGTACGTAGTGAATCAAGGGAAGCAAAAAAATATGATTAACCTGTGTCACTTGGTATATTCGGTTATCTAGAAAACTAAGAAAATGAAAAAAGAAAAAGAAAAAATATTTCAAGCATAAAAAAAAAATCTTGTCAAATCTGAATGATTTATTTGTGCAAACTAGAAAGCTGGGTTATTTTTAGCTTGCAAATTTGCAAGATCTTCCCACAAAAAAAAAAAAGAAATCTTAGCTTTATGGCTCATTTTTATATGCAGTAGTTTCTGTCTCATAGCACAACAGATGATACCACAGGCATTCACATTTGCTTAGAGGATGTTTGATAAATAATAGTTCATTTAAAATCACTAAAGATTTGGATGAAATTTATGAAGTTATCATATTTAATTGCACTTCATTAATTTTACAATATTATTGACTTAAAATTTAAAAACTAAAATACCCCATCATATATAAAAAAATTAACATTATTTTTATATATAATATAATATATTACTATATTACAATAATATAATTCTAATATAATATAATATAATAAAAATAATAATAATATAATGTAATATTAAGTTATAGTAATAAATAATATGAAATAATAATAAATTATCATATTACTTGTAAAATATGTCAGGAGTAGTTTTGGCAGGAAGATGATTCCTCTTACGAACACGGTTACCAAACACCTCTTTAGGGCCCGAAACCATCATCAATTCTAAATCGGCGTCAAAAATTTTAATTTGACTGCAGGTCTAATTACATCCATAAGCGTCTTCTCTCCCAAATGCCAGTAATCAAAAGTTTTTTCCCATCCTGAATATGATCTTCTTTTAAAAAGGGAAATATAGGTGGTGGTTCTGAAGACAGCGTATGTCATGAAAATAAAGGATAGTTGGCAAGGCTACATGCTGATTTGATTTTGACGAAGCCAACAGGAATTGTTTAACAAAAAAGAAATAACACCGGATATATGAAAGATATAATTGAATCTAATGATTTATAAAATTAGTTTCAAAAAAAAAAAACATATAGCATTAAAAACAAGAGACACTCCAATTTAAGATCCTAAAGTAACCCGTTTGTTGAACTAGCCCAGAAAAACGTTACCAGCAAACTAGATCGATCCCACGCTATTACACACAAAATAAAATAAAAAGGCTTTAAACTATTTTTTTCTTTTTTTGCATGGCCTTATATGCTCGAACCTTCTTCCGTTAATTCGCAGGGGACCAAATCCGACTGGAACGGGAAAAGCTCTCCAAAAAAGCTTGTGTGACTAGAGTCAACCGTCGTCAGTTTCTCCGTGCAAAAGTCATACCTGCAATGATAAAAATAATAATCCAAGTCCGACTACAAAGTTATAACCTTAATAAAATCACCTAACAAAATATCCACCGAATCGAATACAATGTTAAACTAACAATTGGGAATTGAAGAAACCATACCAGATAACCCGCGGAGTCCAACTACATGCTAATGCGATGCTAGGGGAATATAAGTCGGAGACAATCGATGTTCTGTCCTTCTTCTTGAGGGCTTCCAAGCTCACCACTTCCCTCCTCTCCCATATTTTCTCTTTGTAGTCGGCCATAACCCAGATCTTCAACCACTCATCATCAACTAGCAGCAAGCAAAGAAGGCCTTCACGCTTCACAAGTACTCGCTTGGGTGGCCACCCCTTCTCATCTCTCCTAGCGCTTTCAGGTAGTGGTATCAACCTCCATCTCTCGTTGCAAACATTGAATGCAAAGATATCATCATCGTAAGTCAGCCAATGGACCACTCCGTTGGCCGTCACCGCAGCATTGTAGGAGCGGAGCAACGTGTATGGAGGCAGCCGGATGTCGTTCAACCATCTCCAAGCTCTCAAGCGCGAGTCGAAGATCTCGCACCGTAAGTCGTAGGCCGACTTGCTGTTGTTTGACGGTTTTGGTTCGGAGAACCGGACAATCTTATACTCCAACCGTTGTCCACTAGAGGAACAGGTCACCATGGCAGTCTTCCTGGTATGGTACCTAGTTCTCGGGTTTGGTATTCTACACCATTGCCGAGTTGCTGGCTTGCAAACATAGAACCGAGGGATCATGCTTGCGTACTCTTACAGGGTGCAAAGCATGATACCTTGAGGGGCCACCACTTCAATCTTCACGTTCCTCGGGAGGAAGTCCAGAGGGACAGAGGCTGAGTTGAGGTTGGCAAAGGGTGCATGGAGACAAAGCTCGAGAAGTAGCGGGCTTTCTTCATGCATTGCATGAAATAACCCCCCGATATCGTTTGGGTTCGTTCACAATGGAGGGAGGTGAAGAGCGGATGGTAGGTGAGTCGATACCATTCCCAACACGCGCATCGGCAAGCACGCAAGGCTTCGAGCGATGCACGGGTGAGGATCTCTAAGATGAGATCCGCCGGCAGCGATTCTGATGTTGGAGCCATCTTTCTGGGTTGCTTAGGGGGAGGGAGGAAGGGAGGGAGGGAGGTTTGGTGGGGGGAGTTTTGTTTCTATCTTTCAGGTTTGTCTTGCCTTATATAATGAGGTTTGAGGGAGGAAAAAAAACCATCTGGTTGCTTGGAGTTTATGGAAGTTTTGTTTCTATCTTTTCATGTTTGCCAATTTTGTTTCTATCTTTCCAGGTTTGGAGCCGATGATGTTAGGCCTCATTTAGTTATAATTAATAACAGATCATGTCCAACTCTATGTCCAACTCTATGCGACATTGATCGAGCAATTATCTCTTACTCTTAAGGATAATCAGTATCTCTCTTATTTATAATTATAATGATTACACGCCTTTAAGAATGTTGATCAGGCTTCATGCGCCTCAATTTATAATTATCTCATACTAATCCTATTGATAGTCTTGTTAGAAATATCTCTTACTTTTAAGGATAATGATTATCTCTCTTATTTTTAAAATTTTATACGACTGTGGCTGCAACAAGATTCGAAGTAATCGCCTCAACCTTCTATCCGTAGCTGGCATTCCGACGATTTCTATTAAAAAGTTTCGATCTGGATCTATTCTCCCTCTACATTGTTATCGTTTTAAGTCTTTGATGGGCCTACCATATCTCTTTTATTATGGGCCTCTCATAGGCCATAGCTCTATTCATAGACACATTTCGTGGCCTCTTCGCATTTTCAGCGACCTCGGCGGCCTCTAAACTTTTACTCATTTATTGTGGAAAATAAATTGAACGTCTCATCATGCGATCATTTAAGAATGCGAGGCATCACGGTACGCTCTTCACATAAAATGACAAGTTTATGGAAGTTTTGTTTCTATCTTTTCATGTTTGCCAGTTTTGTTTCTATCTTTTCAAGTTTAAGGCTTGTGATGTTAGGCCTCATTTAGTTATAATTAATAACAGATCATGTCCAACTCGATGTCAGAGTTAGAAACAAATTAGGACTCCATTAATGACTTGGGTTAGAAACAAATTAGGACTCCATTAATGACTTGGGTTGGATTTGCTACATCACGGCCAATGGTTGGCACGAAACGCTGGGAGATATACATGAAACGAACAGACAACTTATCCGGACATAATCAACTTCTTAAAAAAATAAAAATTTCAAGCCTATGATTTAAAATATATTCTTAAGTTTATTATTTGTTAATATAAAAACATTTTTATCTATTTTTAAATTTGGCCTAATTTTGAAACTGGGCCCTTTTGCTAGATGGTAACAAGATTGTAATACCAATAGCATAGTATGGAAAGAACTTTTAGCCGATAATTATTTCCATAGTAAGTTACAAATTTGAAGTTGTTTCCCTTCTGCTATATCCATTAGTTAGAATAACAATCAATCAAATAACCAAAAGAGCCCGAATCCACAATGGTATCGCATTGGTCCTCGCTTGAATATCAATTCCCTCATGCCACGTCGATTCCATAAGGATAACAAACAATCAAATAACCAAAGGAGTCCGAATCCACAATGGTATTGCTTTGCACGTCGCATTGGTCCTCGAATACCAATTCCCTCATGCCACGTCGTACTCCATCTCCTAGTCGAACTATCGTAAGCCTACGGGAACGAGCTGTTGAACAATGGTTCCCACACCGCATTGCATTGCCTGGGTATCTGAAATAAGAAATCCATGTCCATGTGGGATTCGGCTTATAAGTTTGTATGTTATTTATAAAATAATATAAAATATAATTACTATTTGTTTTCGGCTTATCTTTGGCTTTTTATGATAAGATATATACTAAAATAAAATGTGCCTATACTAAATTTAAGTGGATTGCCATGAGCCAGGAGTTGTTTAAACTTTAAACCATACGTGTAATAGAAATCTTTAGTAGAAATAACTCCGTCTAATCTAGAGTTTATTGTAGAGTTAAGAGAGAGATAAGATTTTTTAATTTAAGATATAGGAGTGTTATTAAAAAAAAATATAATTCAAAAGGAACACATACGTTCTCTAAAGTTTGGATAATGGTTTTAAATTGAAAGACGGGAGTAAGTCTTAATTATCAGAAAAGTTAGAAAAGGAAGGTGGGGGACTACAAGTTAGAAAAAGGAAGGTGGGGATGTCAAGTAAAGAAGGAAGAGAAGGTTACATTAAAAATCATCAATAAGGTTGGACACGTGGCAAAGGAGGAGGAGAAGGGTTACCTTCTTGGCTTTATCATATTAGATTAGTAAATCAATTAACCTTACATTAACATTCATGTGGTAAAGCTTGTCAGATGGATTAATGAATTCTTTCTGTTTGCTTTGCTTATTTCTAATTAACCATTTATTAATGAATTCTTTCATTTGCTTTGCTTATTTCTAATTAACCATTTTCATGTTTTGAGCAACTTTTATTCCAGAGGATGTTTAAGTTATGCTTCAATTCAGTTTGTGAGCTTATGATGAGTGGAACTGCTTCCAACCTATTGTTACATCATAAACCTTCGGTCCATTCCCCTACTTGAAAAGAGATTCAGGGTACTTTAAAATTTTTGAAGATTTCTAGTTTTTGATGAAATTCTGCTGATTTCATCTGAAATAAAATATTTTGGTTGATAAATAAGGCATCGTTGCCATTATATATATATGGTTTTGACTTTTGAGGGGAGCGTGGGCACGGAGGAGCATTGGAGTTTATAGGAGTTTTGTTTCTATCTTTTCATGTTTGGGGCTGGTGATGTTAGGCAGTTATAATTAATAATAATCATGTTGAACTCGTTAGAATTAGAAATAAATTAAGACTTCATTAATAACTTGGGTTGGAGACGGTCTTAAGCCAAAACTGACATTTACTAACCGATGCGCAGCACGATCATGTTTCCGTTCAAAATCATAGCATGCTTGTAATTCGATTAAGATAAGGACGTCAGCAATCGCAAGCTATATATAGTTTATTTTTTTAAAATTATATATTAAAGATAGACACCAATATAAACGGATCATAAAACATCTTCTTATATATATATATACGGATGTAACAATGTAATAATATAATACAATGTATCAATGCATCAATGTATCAATATAAAATCTAATACAATTATCAATGTATCAATGTAATAAATAATATAATTATCAATCTATCAATGTATCAATGTATCAATGTAACAATAATACAATGTATCAATGTATCAATGTATCAATGTAATAATCTAATACAATGTATCAATGTAATAATCTAATACAATTATCAATGTATCAATGTAATAATCTAATACAATTATCAATGTATCAATGTAATCTAATACAATTATCAATGTATCAATGTATCAATGTATCAAAGTAATAATCTAATACAATGTATCAATGTACCAATGTATTAATGTAATCTAACATAATTATCCATGTATCAATATATCAATGTAATTATCTAATACAATTATCGATGTATCAATGTATCAATGTAATAATCTAATACAATGTATCAATGTAATAATCTAATAATATTCTCATTGTATTATTGCAATAATCTAATGCAATGTATCAATGTATCAATGTAATAATCTAATACAATTATCAAGGTATCAATGTATCAACGTATCAATGTAATAATCTAATACAATGTATCAATGTCAATGTAACTATCTAATACAATTATCATTGTATCTATGTAATAATCTAATACAATTATCAATGTATCAATGTAATAATCTAATGCAATTATCAATGTATCAATGTATCAATGTAATAATCTAATATATTGTATCAATGTAATAATCAAATAAAATTATCAATGTATCAATGTTTCAATGTATCAATGTAATAATCTAATACATGTATCAATGTATCAATGTAATAATCTAATACAATTATCAATGTATCAATGTAATAATGTATCAATGAAATAATCTAATATAATGTATCAATGTATCAATGTAATAATCTAATACAATTATCAATGTATCTATGTATCAATGTAATAATCTAATACAATGTATCAATGTATCAATGTAATAATCTAATACAATGTATCAATGTGTAAATGTATCAATGAAATAATCTAATACAATTATCAATGTATCAATGTAATAATCTAATACAATTATCAATGTATCAATGTATCAATGTAATATAATACAATGTATCAATGTATTAATGTATCAATGTAATAATCTAATACAATGTATCAATGTAATAATCTAATACAATGTATCAATATTTCAATGTAATAATCTAATACAATTATCATGTATCAATGGATCAATATATCAATGTAAAAATCTAATACAATGTATCAATGCATCAATGTACCAATGTAATAATCTAATACAATCAATGTATCAATGTATCAACGTATAATCTAATACAATGTATCAATGTATCAATGTAATAATCTAATACAATTATCAATGTATTAATGTAATAATCTAATACAATTATCAATATATCAATGTATCAATGTAATAATCTAATACAATGTATCAATGTATCAATGTAATAATCTAATAAAATTATCAATGTATCATTGTAATAATCAATGTATCAATGTATCAATGTAATAATCTAATACATGTATCAATGTATCAATGTAATAATCTAATAATTATCAATGTATCAATGTATCAATCTAATACAATGTATCAATGTATCAATGTATCAATGTAATAATCTAATACAATGCATCAATGTAATAATCTAATACAATGTATCAATGTAATATTCTAATACAATGTATCAATATATCAATGTAATAATCTAATACAATGTATCAATGTATCAATGTAATAATCTAATACATGTATCAATGTATCAATGTATAAATGTAATAATCTAATACAATGTATCAATGTATCAATGTAATAATCTAATACGTATCAATGTATCAATGTATCAATGTAATAATCTAATACAATGTATCAATGTATCAATGTAATAATCTAATACAATGTATCAATGTATGTATCAATGTAATAATCTAATATAGTTATCAATGTATCAATGTATCAATGTAATAATCTAATACAATGTATCAATGTAACAATGTAATAATCTAATACAATATCAATGTAACAATGTAATAATCTAATACAATTATCAATGTATCAATGTATCAATGTAATAATCTATTACAATGTATCAACGTATCAATGTAATAATCTAATACAATTATCAATGTATCAATGTATTAATCTAATATATGTATCAATATAATCTAATACAATTATCAATGTATCAATGTATCAATATCAATCAATGTAATAATCTAATAAAATGTATCAATGTATCAATGTAATAATCTAATACAATGTATCAATTTATCAATTTAATAATCTAATACAATGTATCAATGTATCAATGTAATAATCTAATACAATGTATCAATGTATCAATGTTTCAATGTAATAATCTAATACAACGTATCAATGTAATAATCTAATACAATGTATCAATGTATCAATGTAATAATCTAATACAATTATCAATGTATCAATGTTTCAATGCATCAATGTATCAATGTAATAATATAATGCAACGTATCAATGTATGAATGTATCAATGTAAAAATCTAGCTAATACAATGCATCAATGTATCAATAATAATCTAATATAATTATCAATGTATCAATGTAATAATCTAATACAATTATCAATGTATCAATGTGTCAATCTAATAATCTAATACAATGTATCAATGTTTCAACGTAATAATCTAATACAATTATCAATGTATCAGTGGATCAACGTATCAATGTAATAATCTATACAATGTATCAATGTAATAATCTTATACAATGTATCAATGTATCAATGTAATAATCTAATTATCAATGTATCAATGTATCAATGTATCAATGTAATAATCTAATACAATGTATCAATGTATAATGTATCATGTAATAATCTAATATAGTTATCAATGTATCAATGTATCAATGTAATAATCTAATATGATGTATCAATGTATCAATGTAATAATCTAATACAATTATCAATGTATCAATGTAATAATGTATCAATGAAATAATCTAATACAATGTATCAATGTAATCAATGTATCAATGTATAATGTAAATGAAATAATCTAATACAATTATCAATGTATCAATGTAATAATCAAATACAATGTATCAATGTATCAATGTAATAATATAATACAATGTATCAATGTATTAATGTATCAATGTAATAATCTAATACAATATATCAATGTAATAATCTAATACAATTATCAATGTATCAATCAATGTAATAATCTAATACAATGTATCAATATTTAAATGTAATAATCTAATAAATTATCATTGTATCAATGGATCAATGTATCAATGTACAATCAATGTATCAATGTATGTAATAATGTAAATCAATGTATCAATGTATAATGTATCAATCAATGTAAATCAAATCAATTCAATGTATCAATGTATCAATAATAATGTATCAATGTATCAATGTAAATGTAATCTAATACAATTATCAATGTATCAATGTAATAATCTAATAATATATCAATGTATCAATGTAATAATCAATGTATCAATGTATCAATGTAATAATCTAATACAATGTATCAATATCAATGTAATAATCTAATACAATGTATCAATGTATCAATGTAATAATCTAATACAATGTATCAATGTAATAATCTAATACAATGTATCAATGTATCAATGTATCAATGTATCAATGTAATCTAATACAATGTATCAATGTATCAATGTATCAATGTAATAATCTAATACAATTATCAATGTATCAATGTAATAATCTAATACAATGTATCAATGTAATAATCTAATACAATGTATCAATGTATCAATGTATCAATGTAATCTAATACAATTATCAATGTATCAATGTAATAATCTAATACAATTATCAATGTATCAATGTATCAATGTAATAATCTAATGTATCAATATCAATGTATCAATGTAGGTCAATGTATCAATGTAATAATCAATGTATCAATGTAATGTATCAATGTATCAATAATAATCTAATACAATGTATCAATGTATCAATAATAATCTAATACAATTATCAATGTATCAATGTAATCCATCAATGTATCAATGTATCAATGTAATAATCTAATACAATGTATCAATGTATCAATGTAATAATCTAATACAATGTATCAATGTAATAATCTAATACAATTATCAATGTATCAATGTATCAATGTATCAATGTATCAATGTAATAATAATACAATTATCAATGTATCAATGTATCAATGTAATAATCTAATAGTATCAATGTATCAATGTATCAATGTAATAATCTAATACAATTATCAATGTATCAATGTAATAATCTAATACAATTATCAATCAATGTATCAATGTAATAATCTAATACAATGTATCAATGTATCAATGTAATAATCTAATACAATTATCAATGTATCTAATACAATGTATCAATGTAATAATCTAACAATTATCAATGTATCAATGTATCAATGTAAATGTAATAATCTAATACAATGTATCAATGTATCAATGTAATAATCTAATACAATTATCAATGTATCAATCTAATACAATGTATAAATGTATCAATGTAATCAATGTATCAATGTAATAATCTAATACAATGTATCAATGTATCAATGTAATAATCTAATCAATGTATCAATGTATCAATGTAATAATCAATGTATCAATGTATCAATGTAATAATCTAACAATTATCAATGTATCAATGTATCAATGTATCAATGTAATAATCTAATACAATGTATCAATGTAATAATCTAATACAATGTATCAATGTAATAATCTAATACAATGTATCAATGTAATAAATACAATGTATCTATGTATCAATGTAATAACTAATACAATTATCAATGTATCAATGTATCAGTGTATGAATGTAATAATCTAACACAATGTATCAATGTAATAATCTAATACAATTATCAATGTATCAATGTATCAACGAAATAATCTAATACAATGTATCAATGTATCAATGTATCCATGTAATAATCTAATACAATATATAAATTTATCAATGTATCAATGAAATAATCTAATGCAATTATCAATGTATCAATGTAATAATCTAATACAATTATCAATGTGTCAATGCATCAATATAATAATCTAACACAACTATCAAAGTATCAATATATCAATGTATCAATGTAATAATCTAATACAATGTATCAATGCATCAATGTGTCAATGAAATATTCTAATACAATTATCAATGTATCAATGTAATAATCTAATACAATTATAAATGTATCAATGTATTAATGTAACAATGTATAATATAATACAATGTATCAATGCATCAATGTATCAATGTAAAATCTAATACAATTATCAATGTATCAATGTAATAAATAATATAATTATCAATCTATCAATGTATCATTGTATCAATGTAACAATCTAATACAATATATCAATGTATCAATGTATCAATGTAATAATCTAATACAATGTATCAATGTATCAATGTAATAATCTAATATAATTATCAATGTATCAATGTAATAATCTAATATAATTATCAATGTATCAATGTAATAATCTAATACAATTATCAATGCATCAAATGTATCAATGTATCAATCAATGTAACAATGTACCAATGTATTAATGTAGTAATCTAATAATTATCTATGTATCAATATATCAATGTAATAATCTAATACAATTATCGATGTATCAATGTATCAATGTAATAATCTAATACAATGTATCAATGTATCAATGTAATAATCTAATAATATTATCATTGTATTATTGCAATAATCTAATGCAATGTATCAATATATCAATGTAATAATCTAATACAATTATCAAGGTATCAATGTATCAACGTATCAATGTAATAATCTAATACAATGTATCAATGCATCATGTAACTATCTAATACAATTATCATTGTATCTATGTAATAATCTAATACAATTATCAATGTATCAATGTAATAATCTAATGCAATTATTAATGTATCAATGTATCAATGTAATAATCTAATATATTGTATCAATGTAATAATCTAATACAATTATCAATGTATCAATGTATCAATGTAATAATCTAATAATGTATCAATGTATCAATGTAATAATCTAATACAATTATCAATGTATCAATGTAATAATCAATCAATAATATAATGTATCAATGTATTGTAATAATCTAATATAATTATCAATGTATCATGTATCAATGTAATAATCTAATACAATGTATCAATGTATCAATGTAATAATCTAATACAATTATCAATGTATCAATGTAATAATCTAATACAATTATCAATGTATCAATGTAATAATATAATACAATGTATCAATGTATTAATGTATCAATGTAATAATCTAATACAATGTATCAATGTAATAATCTAATACAATTATCAATGTATCAATGTAATAATCTAATACAATGTATCAATATTTCAATGTAATAATCTAATACAATTATTATTGTATCAATGGATCAATATATCAATGTAAAAATATAATACAAGGTATCAACGTATCAATGTACCAATGTAATAATCTAAAACAATGTTTCAATATCAATGTATCAACGTAATAATCTAATACAATGTATCAATGTATCAACGTAATAATCTAATACAACTATCAATGTATCAATGTAATAATCTAATACAACTATCAATGTATTAATGTACTAATCTAATACAATTATCAATATATCAATGTATCGATGTAATAATCTAATACAATGTATCAATGTATCAATGTAATAATCTAATAAATTATCAATGTATCATTGTAATAATCTAATACAATTATCAATGTATCAATGTATCAATGTAATAATCTAATACGATGTATCAATGTATCAATGTAATAATCTAAAATAATTATCAATGTATCAATGTATCAATCTAATACAATGTATCAATGTATCAATGTATCAATGTAATAATCTAATACTCTTTTTTTCCGTCTCCGTAGCAGCTTTAAAGCCATGATCACCGGCTGCCAGAGGTTCGTCTCCTCCCCTCCGGCCTTCTCCCGTGCCGGGAAGAAGCTGTTAGTCTGTTCGGGCCGCACCGTCTCGGTCTTCAGCACTTCCACAGGCATGCTGGTCATCCCGTTCGCTTTGTTTCCCTACCATGTTTTGTTTTTTGTAGGGTGATATGTGGGCGGTGAAAAAATTGCTTCTTGGTGTCTCAGATAATGGAACTGGAGGAGATACTGCTTCATACTTGCCGTTTTTCATGCCGAAGGACTTTACTAATGCCACTCCCAACCAACTTTCTTGGTGACAACCAGTAAGCTTATCTGAAAATATGCAAGTCAGCATGTGTCCCCAGTTGACATTACATTCTTGGAAGTCCACAATGTCAAACATTATGAACGCAATTAATTCAAATAGTTGCACAAAGAAGACAGAGTACCTCTGAAGCACACTAGAATGTCCAGCTTATCAAATGGTTGGTTTAGACTTAGCTGATACTAGTATTAGAAAAAAAATAATTTGAACAACAATACCTTTGAAAAAGGACGAGGTGAATGGTGTTAGAAAGGAATGTGAACTGCATCATTCTTTTCCCATCATCCTTTCATTATATTTGTTGCTCATTCTTTTGCTCAACTGATCTTATTTTATTGGGTACATCTTGGTAAATGTGAACGGATCCATTTTATAACATCTACAGGCAATAATCTCAGCCATGGCTTGGGGCACTGCATCATGTCTGAAGGAACTGCTTTCCAGTATCTGTGATATATTACCCACAAAATCGTTGTTTTCAGTTACATGTAGATGCATGTGTATTAAATCTCCCTTTTCTAGACAGGGTTAATGGTAAGTTGATTTAGCTAAATTCTGTTTAAGTTTGGCATTGATTTTTGATATGGTTCTATCCATTTGATAATAATGGTTGGTTTTGCAGCACTGTGTCAGAGGGGGAAAGATTACTTGTGGAGTGCTTTCATTATAAACTAGACCCTGTGCTTTTGCTAGCTCTTAGTATCAATTTTGTATGCTAGACAGGGTTAATCCTTTTCTTTTTCTTTCTTTCTTTCTTTTTTTTTTCTGTCTTTAAGTCAATTTCATGTTTGATGTAGCTTATTCAAGTTAGATGCTGATTCTCGATTTCTGTTACCTGTTGGGCAGGGGCATTCAATGCCATGCCTTGGACCTGGGTCACCTTTTCTTCACCATGACCAGAAAAGCTCCATCAGTTTGAGAGCTCTCATCCAGAAAAAGATGACAGATCACAGGCTGTGATGATAACTAGAGTTCGGTTTGGAGAGACACCTTTTCTTATTTGCATGGTTTCTTGCCATTATTTGTGTGGTTAGGAACATCTTTTTTGTTGTCATAAATGCCAAGCCTTTGTTGCATTTTGCTGGTCATATTTGTTCTGTGTTGTGAAGTAGTTTATTTTCAAACATTTGAATTTTTAAGTATTTGTGGCTATATACTTTCCAAAGTTATGCTTGAAATGTAGGTATGCATTCCTGGGACACAAAGCAACACTACCTTACAAACAAGTCATTTGAAATCAACATTTCATGATACTAATGTAAAAGTACATAGTGATGCCCTAAAAATATGAATGAATAAACAATCCCGAAATAGCAGCCTACACATGTTTTATCATAAGGGCTCATTTGAATTATTCTGGTTTATCATGATTTCCTGATTGCTTTGCACTCTACATGAAGTTTTGTGCAAATGTAGAGGCTCTGAGCCCAAATAGTAAACTGGTTCTCACACGTCATGCTCAAAGAGCATTCCCTTCTACATCCACTTGCGGCTTCTGGTTTCTGTCTCCAGATGGAATTTGACCATATTATATTGATGTGTCTCAATAGTCTTTAGCTTTACCGTTTGAGGGGATTGAAACATCTGTTGACTGAGCTCGACTATTAAAAATAGTTGCTGCTGAGTCTGCAATCCACTTGTTAAGCATATTATGCTTCATTCATCCTCCTTTTTTCTGGTTCTGCTCTTTATTTTCTCCATGAAGGCACCCCAGGGATATAGGTTGATCTTTATATCTATAGAGAAGTGGATCGACACATAGTAGATGTTACCTCATGTTGTTCCTTTTTTTTTTTTTTTTCTTTGTTTTGCTTCTATTCTAGCCCAGCACATGAGAAGCTACTCTGTTGTATTGTGGGGTAAAGTGGGGATCTTCCAAGTCAATAAAAAAAAAAAACTAGTCAAGAGTAAATCGTCCACATGAATGCAAGATTCCCTTTGCATGCTGTAATTAGTGTACAGAACCTTGGCTTTTAGCTAAAGCGTATCAAATCTCAATGCAACCTATCTTATCAAACCGGTTTGTGATTTGGTACAAAGGAATGTTTGTTAGGGGTTAATCTATGGCCCGTGGGCCGCAAATGTTACTTCAGCTTTTTTTCTGAACTGGAATCTTAATCTAATTACATGCCTTCCTTTCTTGATCAGTCAAGAGTATCTTGTATAAAATATACTTAGAAAGCTACATATGACAATTGATTAGTGAACCTCATCCTGCACTTTTACGCTTTGAAATCTTTCTTTTACCACCTTTCCTTGGTATGTGGCTGTGAAGTTGGTCTCAAGAATCTAAGAACCTTCAAGCCGAGCTTTCCATCTTATTGTGGGTCAAGTGAAGCAGGAAACTAGAGCTGAGTGAAATCCCACTTGATGCACCGTCTCACATTTTGTCCATTTGTCATCATCCAATTATTAAATCACCCCATGTCTATGTGGCTTTTTTGCATGGCTGAGGAGGGTCATATATCAACTTTGCTTGCCGCCAACTTGAGCCCTCCAGTTTGGTTCCACTAGCCTTTAGACCAGTGACAAAGTAGCTGCTTACTACTGTCGGCAATTCTTAATCGACTTGGCTGGTTTAATGGTGACAGCCATTAAAAGTTCATTTTTACCTTCAAAACCATCACTTAAGGCCTATGTCAAAAGTTCTTTATGTAAATAAGATCTGTTTTGTGTATTTTATTTGAATCATTGAATTATGTGCACATGACCATGTATCTTAGTTCATAGGCATGTTCTATATGACCCATATTTTGTATGATATTTTCACATTACATAGCATAATTAACTTGCCTGATAAACTCGCATTGTTTAATTATACTTTTAGAGATGCTAACATAGTATTTAATCAAGTTATACTCAATTACAAGTTGCCATGACTCTGATTTAATAATTCATTTTTTATCATAAAAATTGATCAAATATAAACTTCTTTAATACTTATTTTTCATCCTTGCAGGAAGCAATTTCGATACCCTGAAAGGATCTTCCAAGGAAAGTGAGCAAAGTGTACTTTAGCATGAGAGGTCTGAAATGATGTCTTATTAGAACATTTATGAATTGCAATGCCATTGTAGGGCATTGCTTATTCTAATAATATTTAAAAGAGAGCTAGAAATTTGGGGAAGACATTTATGAATGAGATCTTTATAAAGTGTCCAGGACCTTATGTTGTATTGTCTCATTCATGTGTTTTGATGTTTTAAGGTAGTTATAAATATTGTAATTGATATAGACTACACTTTCATTTATTAGTTATTTTGATATTTATCTTTTATTGCCATTATGTAAACAATTTATATATGTAACAGAGATTGTATGTAAAGACTCATATTATTTTTATTGATACGATTTTTAATATTTTTTAAAAATATAAAATAAATAAATTATATTTTATTTAAATAAAATATGTAAAATATTTAAAAAATTAAAATAGAAATATAATTTTAAAATATAAAATAATTTAAAATAGAATGAATATAACTTTTCTATACGATTTTAGACATTTTGTAGGAAAAAAAGAAAAAATATTTATTTATTATTTTTTCATATGATTTAACTTATTCTTTTAGGTAAAAATGGTTAAACAATAATAATTTTAAAAAAAGAATCATTAAAAATTATTATTAGAAAATTTTTAAAAATATTTTTAAAATTTTTTATTACAATTTTGGAGTTTTTTTTGTAGGCAAAGGAATCATTAAAAATTATTATTACCGAACTTTTTCCTACGATTTTGAAGTTTTTCGTAAGGAAAGATATGGATAAACAATCGTAGGGAAAGATTTTTTTTGATTTTTTCTTAGGATTTTAAGGTTTTTAGTAGGGAAATGATCATTAAAAATTATTATTAGTCAAGTTTTTCAACGATCTTAAGAAAATTAGTAGGAAAAGATATGGATAAATTTTTTTTTTGATTTTTTTTAGGATTTTGGAGTTTTTCGTAGGGAAAGAAATCATTCAAAATTATTATTAGCCAATTTTTTCCTATGGTTTTAAAAATTTTTGTAGGAAAAGATGTGAATAAAAAAAAATTTAAATTTTTTTATACGATTTTGAGGTTTCTCGTAGGGAAAAAATTATTAAAAATTATTATTAGCCAACTTTTTTCTAAAAAAAATTGTAGGAAAAGATGTGGATAAAAAATATTTCTTTTAATTTTTTTCTATGATTTTTTATTTTCATAGGTAAAAATTTTTAAAATTAAAATTAAAATTTTTAATTCTTGTCACTTTTTTTCTATGAAATATGAACTTTTTTCTACAAAAAGAATTGTAGGAAAAAGGTCAACTCTTTGCCTATGATTTTTGAAAGTAGTAGGCAAAGGCTTTCTCGATGCACATTTGCCTATGACTTTTTTTAGCTTTTACCTGCGATAAAAATCGTAGGAAAAAGTTTTTCCTATGATTTTTCTATTTTTTTCTTAAAAAAGTCACAGACAAAAGTTGATTTTGTGTTGTCGATTTGTAAGGCGGTGAGGCCAAGGAGGTGAAGCAAAAGGGGAAGAGAAAACGTTCTATGAACTTTAACCACCCGTGCCGACGCCATTAGGTCCACCAAAAGCATGAAGAAAAGCAGTGAAAGTTGTGGGGGGACTAAAGGGAAAAAAGGAGTTTAAATTAAGAGTGCTTATAGACTTGCAGTAGACCAACTCATCTTTGCATTGGATGAATCCCATTGCACTTTTCAGCACAAGGGAATCCATCAAAGGCCCATAGGTTGGTGAGATATAGGTTTATAAGTTTAGATTTCCTTGGAACCTAGATGAAGCACATTGGGATTACCAAGTTTTTCTTTTTCATAAATATCGAAGTTCAGCACTATAGCAGTAGGCGCACAGCAGCAAGAAGAAATCAATGAACAAATTAATAAAGGAACAAGTAGTAAAAAAAGCTCATGAGGATTTAAAGTAGTTCGGATTGATTTATATCCATCCTAACAAAAATAAAAATAATTTCATAAATAAAATAACTAACAATTTATAAGATTCTTTCACAAAATCCTAAACCCTCTTACACATACTATAAAACCATCTTCTGTATCTGTCAATAACCTCAGAGTTATCTTGTAGATTAAAGCTATATATGCTCATATAAACTCTAGATTTCCAGTATTTTATATAGATTAAGATTCATATTCTTCTCACTATGAAAACATCCACAATGTTCAATATGGACTATGATTCATATTTTTCATATATGAAACATGTCCACATCAATTTATCTTCATTTTGTCTTATGGACCTCAAGTCAAACATTAACAAATCTTCACCTTTGGCTTGGGGTTTACCAAATCAACTATCATGAAATTTCTTCATCATCTTATTGCCTCGAAGGGCATCAATCTCTATAGACTCTAACCAAGTCCAAGTAGTGCTTGAATTTATTTTTGTTTATAGTGGCTATGCTTCCAACAAATTTCTTACTCTCTACAACTTCTATCTATCTAAAAGGCTCATACTCTACACTCTCACCATAGCAAATGCATAAATAGTTCTGTTTGCATATATATTATACAAAAAGTCTAATTTGCTTTCTCTTATGATCCATAGCTATGCTATAAGATTATTATAGATATGCTCCTATATTTTATGTAATTTTCTCAAATTGTACCTTGATGTTAGATTGAATTGGTGAATCTCATGACTCTCTTCTTTGGAGGGGAAGGAAGAAGAGAGTAAAAAGAAGTAAACGAATGAAAGGAGAAGTAAGGGTTGTTCTCTTTCTCTTGTTTGGAAAGGATGAAAGGGAAAGGAAGAGTAATATCAATTATTTTATTTGGATCGAAAGAGAAGAAAAAAAGGAAAAGAGTTATGTGACAATTATACCCTTCAGAATAAGGAATGAACCATGGGAATGGAAGAATGAAGAATAAAAAATGAAGAAATATTTTGGTCTTCCATAAAAGTATGACTTAAACTTTTTTTCCTTCTCCAGCTTATCCCCTCCCTCCTTTCGATTTGGGGGTTAACAAATTTACCCTCGTGAGGAAGAAAGGAGGTGAACCAGTTACTCCCATTCCCTTTCCCCTCTTTCTTTCATCCTTCTTCCAAACAAGGTAACTTATGACCTTTCTCCTTCTTTTCCTTTCGCTCCCCTCCATTCCCTCCCATCCAAACTGGCCCTTAAGCTCATCATTCTTCCTGGCACTGTAGTCCTCTACTTGATTTTCAATAATTTCTTCCTTCTTATTTACTATAACAAACTTATACATGATTTAGCTCTAATACCATTTGTTGTAGTAGGCACATAATAGAAAAGAAGAAATCAACAAAGAAAAAATAAAGAAAAAAATTAAAGAAATAACTTATAGAGATTTATAATGGTTCAATTAGATCAATTTGTATCTATCCCAGCATAGATAATAATAATTTTATAAAAAAATAATTAAAAATTTACAAGAATCTCATAAAACCCTAAACCCTTTTATACTTTATAGAACCTTCTTAGAGTATCTCCGAATAATTAACCTCTAAGTTACCTTGAGGAATAAGGTTGCATATATTTATATAGCTGAGGTATCTACAATATTTTGCATAGGCTAGCTAGCATTTGTATTCTATATATATATATATCTATAGATATATGAAGCATATGCAAGTTAGGCTATCTCAATATTGAGCTTGTAAGTTTAGATCAAACTCAAGTCAAACTCCAATAAGCACATGTAATGCAAGAACATCTTCTTGGATAAGTTGGACCAGTTTAGGTTTGTAAGTTTGGATCATATTGTTCACTTGAAACTTAAGACAGGTCCATTGGGATCCATAAATCCTTTTTATTGCCACATAAGCACTAGAGTCTAGGACGTGTACGTGATGCCATGCACATTCTACGACAGAATTATCTTAATTAAAAGTATTTTTAGACTAATAAGAATTTCAAGTAAAAAAGAGTAAAAGAATTTTCAGGGAGGATATGGGTTTGGAGTGCATGCGGGAATTGAAAAGGAACTTGAAGCATCTTTCTTCGTTCTTTTGTTGTGCGCTGGAGCCATCATTAGGAGATGCGTGAATGGAGAGATGCATGGCTCAAGGCTAGGGGCCGGACTTGTATCTATCTTCTGGCTCCCTCCTCCTCTGGGTGATTTTTTAAGTCTCGCAACGTGCGACCTACTGCATGCGCTAATGTATCTAGAATGTTTAATTAAGTGAAATAATGTAGGGTAGTCGAACATGCACTCCCCTTCAATTCAATTGCTAGGGCTGAACTAAAGTCTAAAACAGAGGACTGGATAGATAAAGTTGGGCTTGTCCTTGAACCTTACGTCCCCGACGACGACGGACGTTAGCTACCGAATCTAGGCGTCAAGATATCCAAAACCTGACCTCTCAGCACCATTAATTGAATGATACTGTCGAGTACGTAGTGAATCAAGGGAAGCAAAAAAAAAAAAAAAACATGATTAACCTGTGTCACTTGGTATATTCGGTTATCTAGAAAATCTTCTTTTAAAAAGGGAAATATAGGTGGTGGTTCTGAAGACAGCGTATGTCATGAAAATAAAGGATAGTTGGCATGGCTGCAGGCTGATTTGATTTTGACGAAGCCAACAGGAATTGTTTAACAAAAAAGAAATAACACCGGATATATGAAAGATATAATTGGATCTAATGATTTGTAAAATTAGTTTTAAAAAAAAACATCTAGCATTAAAAACAAGAGACACTCCAATTTAAGATCCTAAAATAACCCGTTTGTTGAACTAGCCCAGAAAAATGTTACCAGCAAACTAGATCGATCCCACGCTATTACACACAATATAAAATAAAAAGGCTTTAAACTATTTTTTTCTTTTTTGCATGGCCTTATATGCTCGAACCTTCTTCCGTTAATTCGCAGGGGACCAAATCCGACTGGAACGAGAAAAGCTCTCCAAAAAAGCTTGTGTGACTAGAGTCAACCATCGTCAGCTTCTCCGTGCAAAAGTCATACCTGCAATGATAAAAATAATAATCCAAGTCCGACGATAAAGTTATAACCTTAATAAAATCACCTAACAAAATATCCACTGAATCGAATACAATGTTAAACTAACAATTGGGAATTGAAGAAACCATACCAGATAACCCGCGGAGTCCAACTACATGCTAATGCGACGCTAGGGGAATATAAGTCGGAGACAATCAATGTTCTATCCTTCTTCTTGAGGGCTTCCAAGCTCACCACTTCCCTCCCTCCCATATTTGCTCTTTGTAGTCGGCCATAACCCAGATCTTCAAACACTCATCATCAACTAGTAGCAAGCAAAGAAGGCCTTCATGCTTCACAAGTACTTGCTTGGGTGGCCACCCCTTCTCATCTCTCCTAGCGCTTTCAGGTAGTGGTATCAACCTCCAGCTCTCGTTGCAAACATTGAATGCAAAGATATCATCATCGTAAGTCAGCCAATGGACCGCTCCGTTGGCCGTCACCGCAGCATCGTAGGAGCGGAGCAACGTGTATGGAGGCAGCCGGATATCGTTCGACCGTCTCCAAGCTCTCGAGCGCGAGTCGAAGATCTCGCACCGTAAGTCGTAGGCCGACTTGCTGTCGTTCGACGGTTTTGGTTCAGAGAACCGGACAATCTTATACTCCAACCGTTGTCCACCAGAGGAACAGGTCACCATGGCAGTCTTCCTGGTATGGTACCTAGTTCTCGGGTTTGGTATTCTACACCATTGCCGAGTTGCTGGCTTGCAGACATAGAACCGGGGGATCATGCTTGCGTACTCTTGCAGGGTGCAAAGCATGATACCTTGAGGGGCCACCGCTTCAATCTTCACGTTCCTCGGGAGGAAGTCCAAGGACAGAGGCTGAGCTGAGGGTCGCAAAGGGTGCATGGAGACGAAGCTCGAGAAGTAGCGGGCTTTCTTCATGCATTGCATGAAATAACCCCCCGATATCGTTTGGGTTCGTTCGCAATGGAGGGAGGTGAAGAGCGGATGGTAGGTGAGTTGATATCATTCCCAACATGCGCATCGACAAGCACGCAAGGCTTCGAGCGATGCATGGATGAGGATCTCTAAGATGAGATCCGCGGCAGCGAGCCTCCTTCTTGTGTTGGAGCCATCTTTCTGGGTTGCCTAGGGGGTAGGGAGGGAGGTTTAGAGGGGGGGCGCCGATTGCATGGAGTTTATGGGAGTTTTGTTTCAATCTTTTCAGGTTTGCCTTGCCTTATATAATGAGGTTTGGGGGGTTGCGTGGAGTTTATGGGAGTTTTGTTTCTATCTTTCCAGGTTTGCCTTGACTTATATAATGAGGTTTGGGTGGTTGCGTGGAGTTTATGGGAGTTTTGTTTCTATCTTTCCAGGTTTGGGGCTGGTGATGTTAGGTCGCATTTAGTTATAATTAATAACAGTTCATGTCGAACTCGATGTCAGAGTTAGAAACAAATTAGGACTTGGGTTGGATTTGCTATGGTTCCTGGATCATGCCCACAACGCCACGATCTCTTTTCTCCGGTGATGGACAAACACCGATCACCTAAGGCAGAGCGAAAAGAGATAATCAGTTCTTTGAGGCTTCTTGCCTCATGACCTTGCCGATTGCCGGCGATCCATGGTTGGAGAGGTTCCATCCATATTCTACATCCTCCAGCGATCTATTCCCCCTAATTTGAATTTCCGCTTAGGATTCTAAAGTTTCTAATTATCGCATCCCTTCTCAAAACAAGATTAAAAACATTTCAAACAAAATATCTTCTAGGCTCCAGCGAAGCTTCCCTTCATTCCAATCAGGCCAACCGAAGATCCTTCAAGCCGAAAACAAAGGAACAGAGATCTGGTTTGAAAAACAGAGTTACCAATCACGTTGCGCAGCACGTAAGACGCCAGCAATCGCTTTCCAGTTGATAGATTATTTTTTGAAGATCGTATATTAAAGATAGGCAGTTATTCTTATATATATATATATATATATATATATATATATATATATATATATATATATATATATATCATTAAGAATAACTGATTTTAACTTATTAAAGATAAATTAGAAATTAAAATAAAAAATAATACATTATTCAGCCAAAACTAGTTTGGCATAGCTTTGATGCATTGCTATGGTGGCTTTTCCTTTTTTGGAAAGAAAAGTGATTGCAATCCTTGATATTAATTATAAGGAAATTTAAGTAAATTTGATTGGCATGTTATAATTTTATAATTTTATATTATTTTATTATGAAGTATTATTAGTGGTTCCCCAACTTTTAATTAGAATGATAATCATTAAATTGTTGACCGTTCCCAAATAATTCTCTTCATCGACGCTCCCACTCTCTCCCTCTCCCTATCCCTTTCTAAGCTCATGTGAGTGGTGGTATCCCCTTCTCTATCCCTCTCTCTCTCTCTCTAGACATATGTCAAGTGTAGCACACTCTCCTCCCATCCCTAAAATCTTGATAAATTCTATATGGATGCGTATTCTTACCATATTAAACATATATTTCTCTCTCTCTCTATCTCTCTCTTTATCAATCCATATCCACTTGAACAAGTTGACTTCTATTTGATTTGGACGACTCCAATGTTTAAACCATCCCCCATCTTTCTCTCTCTGAATCATGCCTTAAGTCATGAGCCAGGTTAAAATTAGGGATAACAATAAAAACATGATACTTGATCTGCAAAAAAAAATATCTTAGTGGAAATAAATTTGAAGAGATTAAATAAGGACATATATGAAAAGATCTTTTTTAAAAATCCATCAAATTCATTGATAAGGACTGACATCTTCGTCCTCCAACTTTTATCAAAAATGTTTCCAAACCTCATCATTTTTCGAGAGTAATAATAAATGCAATGCAAAATTTAAATAATAATAAATGTAATTATGTAAATTTAAATTTCTATTATATTCTAAATGTTTGGTTTAAGCTCTTAAATTCATGCTTTTAAAAATATTTAAATTTTTATAAATTTATAATATATTTATATATATAGAGATAAATTTGGGTATATCTAAATGTAACCAAGTTTAGATCTTGCTATCTTTCCTACCCTCGGATTCATACATGATACCAAAAATTAAAAAAAAAAAAGTTGAAAAGATGAAATATCTCTCTTGTTGCAAACGTAAAGAATATTTTTAAAATAAAACTAATTTTAGAAACCTGCTTGATTTTGCATATAAAAAAATCGACATATTAAAAGCGATATTTTTATATAGACTAGTAAATTTAGCATGATAAACATAACGGATTTAAAGGCCTGATTTTTTTTTTTGGTAGACAAATCTAGTATAACAAATATAGCACATATTTTAGGAAAAAATTGAGGTATTATTTGATTTGCCAATCAATTACTATCGTTAATACAATTATCAATGTATCAATGTAACAATCTAATATAATTATCAATGTATCAATGTATCAATGTAATAATCTAATACTATCGGTAATACAATATAAATTATATAATTTATTTTTTAAAGATCGTATAAAGATAGACATAAATATATAACGGATCATATAACATCTTCTTATATATATATATATGTGTGTGTGGTGTGTGTGTCTATATATATATATATATATATATATATATATATAGATATATATATATATATATATATATATATATATATATATATATATATATATATATATATATATATATATATATATATATATATATATATATATATATATATATATATATATATATATATATATATATATATGTATATATATATATATATATATATATATATATATATATATATATGTATATGTATGTATATGTATATATATATATATATTATATATACATACATATATATATATATATATATCTGTATGTATATATATATACTATATATATATATATATATGTATGTATGTTATATATATATATACATACATATATAATATATATGTATGTATATCTATATATATATATATATATATATGTATGTCTGTATGTATGTATGTATGTATATATATATATGCATATATATATGTATGTATTGTATGTATGTAGTATATATGTATGTATATACATATGTATGTATACTATGTATATATATATGTATGTATGTATGTATATATATATATACTCCAACCGTCGTCCACCAGAGGAACAGGTCACCATGGCAGTCTTCCTGGTATGGTACCTAGTTCTTGGGTTTGGTATTCTACACCATTGTCGAGTTGCTGGCTTGCAGACATAGAACCGAGGGATCATGCTTGCGTACTCTTGCAGGGTGCAAAGCATGATATCTTGAGGGGCCACCGCTTCAATCTTCACGTTCCTCGAGAGGAAGTCCAGGGACAGAGGCTGAGCTGAGGGTGGCAAAGGGTGCATGGAGACGAAGCTCGAGAAGTAGTGGGCTTTCTTCATGCATTGCATGAAATAACCCCCCGATATCGTTTGGGTTCGTTCGCAATGGAGGGAGGTAAATAGCGGATGATAGGTGAGTCGATACCTTCCCAACACGCGCATCGGCAAGCACGCAAGGCTTCAAGCGATGCACGGGTGAGGATCTCTAAGATGAGATCGCCGGGAGGGAGGAGGGAGGTTTGGTGGGGGGAGTTTTGTTTCTATCTTTCCAGGTTTGTCTTGCCTTATATAATGAGGTTTGGGGGAGGGAAAAAAACCATCTGGTTGCTTGGAGTTTATGAAAGTTTTGTTTCTATCTTTTTAGGTTTGCCAGTTTTGTTTCTATCTTTCCAGGTTTGGGGCTGGTGATGTTAGGCCTCATTTAGTTATAATTAATAACAGATCATATCCAACTCGAGTTAGAAACAAATTAGGACTCCATTAATGACTTGGGTTGGATTTGCTATATTCTGCTACATCACGGCCAATGGTTGGCACGAAACGCTGGGAGATATACATGAAACGAACGGACAACTTATCCGAACATAATCAACTTCTTAAAAAAAATAAAAATTTCAAGCCTATGATTTAAAATATGTTGCTTAAGTTTATTATTTGTTAATATAAAAACATGTTTATCTATTTTTTATTTTTTAAAAAAATATTATTCAAAAATAGCCATAACCTAAATATTTATTCCCCTTAGTCCTGAACAATATTAAAAGCATGCAACACGGCCAACCAAAGCTAACCCACCACATCGACGGCACAGATCTTCGCTCATGATTTCATAAAAAAAAACCGCGAAACAAGATCACTGCTCAGCCATTTGTTTTATTACACGAGAGGTAGGAGATAATTCATAATATTGAAAGTAGGTAGGCATCTTGATATCATCAGCATGGCGGTTCAATATAGCGCAACGTAGAAAAGGTTTTTATGCTTTGTGCACAGTACAGATCATGCGTACTAGCGCGTTGATTGATTGTGCATGCATATGATCGTATATGAGCAAAAATAATTTTATTTTTTATGTATATATGCACGATCGCACGTGTATGTGATCAATCAGTATGCAATGTGCATACTTTTATATTATACAATTATCAATATCAATGTATCAATGTAATAATCTAATACAGTGTATCAATGTATCAATGTAATAATCTAATACAATTATCAATGTATCAATGTATCAATGTAATAATCTAATACAATGTATCAATGTATCAATGTAATAATCTAATACAATTATCAATGTATCAATGTATCAATGTAATAATCTAATACAATTATCAATGTATCAATGTAATAATCTAATACAATGTATCAATGTATCAATGTAATAATCTAATACAATGTATCAATGTATCAATGTAATAATCAATATTAATCAATGTATCAATGTATCAATGTATCAATGTATCAATTAATAAATGTATCAATGTATCAATGTATCAATGTAATAATCTAATACAATGTATCAATGTAATAATCTAATACAATGTATCAATGTATCAATGTAATCAATGTATCAATAATCAATGTAATAATCAATGTATCAATGTATCAATGTATCAATGTATCAATGTAATAATCTAATACAATGTATCAATGTATCAATGTAATAATCTAATACAATTATCAATGTATCAATGTCAATGTATCAATGTAATAATCTAATACAATGTATCAATGTAATAATCTAATGTATCAATGTATCAATGTAATAATCTAACAATGTATCAATGTATCAATGTATCAATGTAATAATCTAATACAATTATCAATGTATCAATGTAATAATCTAATACAATGTATNCATAGGGTTTTCAACAAAACCAAATGAAGAAAATACACCATGGAATCTGAAATACCATTGACGGGAAGCTTGTTTTAAACAATATATAAATTTTTTAAGCTTGCAAACCAAATGCTCACTATCATTAAAACAAAATCTTGAGGTTGTTTCATATAAACCTTCTCTTCTCGATCACCACTAAGGAAAGCTGTTTCACATCAATTTGTGGCAACTCAAGGTCAAAATGTATAACTAATGCTAAAATGATACGAAAAGAATCTTTCCTAAATACAGGAGAAAAGGTCTCCATGTAGTCAATTCCTTCTTTTTGAGTAAACCCCTTAGCAATAAGTCTCACTTGATATGCTAAGTCAAGTCCACTCGTTGGCCTTCACCTAAGTCTATCGAACAAAATTGCAACACCAGATTGTCTAGTCCATGCTCCGGTTGCTTTTTGGCTAGCAGATTTAGCAACTCATGATCAATTTTTTTAATCATTTCTTTTCATATTTATTCTAAATTACGATGATCCTGTTGGGAATTACGTATGTTATATATGAATCAAATTTATATAACACGCAGCGGAAGATAAAAATAAATACGAATTTAATTCCCAAAGCCCAAGATCCTCAGGGAACAAATTCAGTTAATAAGAAATAATATATGATTTAATAATAGATCATACACTACAAGAAAAAAAAGAGTATTTGCAATAATTATTTCTCACCGATAATAAAGAATATGTAGAAAAAAATATTTTTTCAATAAATATTTATATTCGTTCCTGGGGAGGAAGTCCAGGGACAGAGGCTGAGCTGAGGGTGGCAGAGGGTGCATGGAGACGAAGCTCGAGAAGTAGCGGGCTTTCTTCATGCATTGCATGAAATAACCCGATATGGTTTGGGTTCGTTCGCAATGGAGGGAGGTGAAGAGCGGATGGTAGGTGAGTCGATACCATTCCCAACACGCGCATCGGCAAGCACGCAAGGCTTCGAGCGATGCACGGGTGAGGATCTCTAAGATGAGATCCGCCGGTAGCGATTCTGATGTTGGAGCCATCTTTCTGGGTTGCCTAGGGGGGAGGGAGGGAGGGAAGTTTGGTGGGGGGAGTTTTATTTCTATCTTTCCAGGTTTGCCTTGCCTTATATAATGAGGTTTGGGGGAGGGAAAAAAACCATCTGGTTGCGTGGAGTTTATGAAAGTTTTGTTTCTATCTTTTCAGGTTTGCCAGTTTTGTTTCTATCTTTTTAGGCTTGGAGCTGGTGATGTTAGGCCTCATTTAGTTATAATTAATAACAGATCATGTCGAACTCGATGTCATAGTTAGAAACAAATTAGGACTCCATTAATGACTTGGGTTGGATTTGCTGCATTCTGTTACATCATGGCCAATGGTTGGCACGAAACGCTGGGAGATATACATGAAACGAACGGACAACTTATCCGGACATAATCAACTTCTTAAAAAAATAAAAATTTCAAGCCTATGATTTAAAATATATTGCTTAAGTTTATTATTTGTTAATATAAAAATTTTTGTCTATTTTTAATTTTTTTAAAAAATATTATTCAAAAATAGCCATAACCTAAATATTTATTCCCCTTAGTCCCGAACCAAACGCATGCCATATAAACGGCAAGATTTAGGAAAGACATAAAAAATCCCAAACCATTGAACTTCTGGGGACCCAACAAAAAAAAACTTGTGAAGATTATGATAAGATCATCCCATTCCAATCTCCATCTAACGGTTCATATCAACGATCTTCCCTTACAAGTGCAAAAATAAAATTAAATAAAAAATTAAAATAAGACCACCGCTCAGCCATTTATTTCATTACTCGGGAGGTAGGAGATGATTCACAATATTAAAAGCATGCAACACAGCCGACCAAAGCTAACCCCACCGCATCGATGGCTCAGATCTTCGCTCACGATTTCATTAAAAAAAAACTGCGAAACAAGATCACTGCTCAGCCATTTATTTTATTACACAAGAGGCAGGAGATAATTCATAATATTGAAGGCAGGTAGGCATCTTGATATCATCAGCATGGCGGTTCAATATAGCGCAACGTGGAAAAGGTTTTTATGCTTTGTGCACAGTACAGATCATGCGTACCAGCGCGTTGATTGATTGTGCATGCATATGATCGTATATGAGCAAAAATAATTATATTTTTTTATGTATTATATGCACGATCGCACTTGTATGTGATCAATCAGTATGCAATGTGCACACTTTTATATTGTACAATTATCAATATATCAATGTATCAATGTAATAATCTAATACAGTGTATCAATGTATCAATGTAATAATCTAATACAATTATCAATGTATCAATGTATAAATGTAATAATCTAATGCAATGTATCAATGTATCAATGTAATAATTTAAAACAATTATAAATGTATCAATGTATCAATGTATCAATGTAATAATCTAATACAATGCATGAATGTATCAATATATCAATGTAATAATCTAATACAATGTATCAATGTAAATCTAATGTAATCAATGTATCAATGTATCAATGTAATAATCTAATACAATTATCAATGTATCAATGTATCAATGTAATAATCTAAAACAATTATCAATGTATCAATGTAATAATGTATCAATGTAATAATAATACAATTATCAATGTATCTATGTATCAATGTAATAATCTAATACAATGTATCAATGTAATAATGTATCAATGTAATAATCTAATAAAATGTATCAATGTAATAATCTAAAACAATTATCAATGTATCAATGTATCAATGTAATAATCTAATACAATGTATCAATGTTTAAATATAATAATCTAAGACAATTATCAATGTATCAATGGATCAATATATCAATGTAATAATCTAATACAATGTATCAATGTATCAATGTCAATGTATCAATGTATCAATGTAATAATCTAATACAATTATAAATGTATTAATGTAATAATCTAATACAATTATCAATATATCAATGTATCAATGTAATAATCTAATACAATGTATCAATGTATCAATGTAATAATCTAATACAATTATCAATATCATTGTAATCTAATACAATTATCAATGTATCAATGTAATAATCTAATACAATGTATCAATGTAATAATCTAAAACAATTATTAATGTATCAATGTATCAATAATATCTAATACAATACAATGTATCAATGTAAAAATCTAATACAATGTATCAATGTATCAATGTAATAATCTAATAAAATTATTGTATCAATGTATCAATGTAATAATCTAATACAATGTATCAATGCATCAATGCATCAATGTAAAAATCTAATACAATTATAAATGTATCAATGTAATAATCTAATACAATTATAAATGTATCAATGTATTAATGTAACAATGTAATAATCTAATACAATGTATCAATGCATCAATGTATCAATGTAATAATCTAACACAATTATCAATGTATCAATTTAATAATCAAATACAATTATAAATGATCAATGTAATAATCTAATACAATGCATCAATGTATCAATGTATCAATGTAATAATACAATGTATCAATGTAATAATCTAATACAATTATCAATGTATCAATGTAATAATCTAATACAATTATCAATGTATCAATGTATCAATGTATTAATGTAATAATCTAATGCAATGTATCAATGTATCAATGTAATAACCTAATACAATTATCAATGTATCAATATATCAATGTATCAAAGTAATAATCTAATATAATGTATCAATGTACCAATCTATCATTGTAATAATCTAATACAATTATCAATGTATCAATGTATCAATGTAATAATCTAATACAATTATCGATGTATCAATGTATCAATGTAATAATCTAATACAATGTATCCATGTATCAATGTAATAATATAATACAATTATCAATGTATTATTGTAATAATCTAATACAATGTATCAATGTATCAATGTAATAATCTAATACAATTATCAATGTATATATGTATCAACGTATCAATGTAATAATCTAATACAATGTATCAATGTATCATTGTAATAATCTATACAATTATCATTGTATCAATGTAATAATCTAATACAATGTATCAATGTATTAATAATAATCTAATACAATTATCAATGTATCAATGTAAAATCTAATACAATGTATCAACGTATCAATGTAATAATCTAATACAATTATCAATGTATCAACGTAATAATCTAATGCAATGTATCAATGTCATAATCTAAAATAATTATCAAAGTACCAATGTATCAATGTATCAATGTAATAATCTAATACAATGTATCAATGTATCAATGTAACAATCTAATACAATGTATCAATGTAATATTCTAATAAAATGTATCTATGTATCAATGTAATAATCTAATACAATTATAAATGTATCAATGTATCAGTGTATCAATGTAATAATCTAATAAAATATATCAACGTATCAATGTATCGATGTAATAATCTAATACAATTATCAATGTATCAATGTATCAACGTAATAATCTAATACAATGTATCAATGTATCCATGTAATAATCTAATACAATGTATAAATTTTCAATGTTTCAATGAAATAATCTAATGCAATTATAAATGTATCAATGTAATAATCTAATACAACTATCAATGTATCAATGCATCAATGTAATAATCCAACACAATTATCAAAGTATCAATATATCAATGTATCAATGTAATAATATAATATAATGTATCAATGCATCAATGTATCAATGAAATAATCAAATACAATTATCAATGTATAAATGTAATAATCTAATTCAATTATAAATGTATCAATGTATTAATGTAACAATGTAATAATGTAATACAATGTATCACTGCATCAATGTATCAATGTAATAATCTAATATAATTATCAATGTATCAATGTAATAAATAATAGAATTTCAATCTATCATTGTATCAATGTATCAATGTAACAATCTAATACAATGTATCAATGTATCAGTGTATCAATGTAATAATCTAATACAATATATCAATGTATCAATGTAATAATCTAATACAATTATCAATGTATCAATGTATCAATGTATCAATGCAATATCTAATACAATTATCAATGTATCAATGTATCAATGTATTAATGTAATAATATAATACAATGTATCAATGTATCAATGTAATAATCTAATACAATTATCAATGTATCAATGTATCAATGTATCAAAGTAATAATCTAATACAATGTATCAATGTACCAATGTATCGATGTAATAATCTAACATAATTATCCATGTATCAATGTATCAATGTAATAATCTTATACAATTATCGATGTATCAATGAATCAATGTAATAATCTAATACAATGTATCAATGTACTAATACAATTATCAAGGTATCAATGCATAACGTATCAATGTAATAATCTAATACAATGTATCAATGTATCAATGTAATAATCTAATACAATTATCATGTATCAATGTAATGTATCAAATAATCTAATGCAATTATCAATGTATCAATGTATCAATGTAATAATCTAATATCAATGTGTATCAATGTATCAATAATCTAATGTATCAATGTAATAATCTAATACAATTATCAATGTATCAATGTAATACAATGTATCAATGTATCAATGTAATAATCAATGTATCAATGTATCAATGTATCAAATAATCTAATACAATGTATCAATGTATCAATGTAATAATCTAATACAATTATCAATGTATCAATGTATAATGTAATCTAATACAATGTATCAATGTATCAATGTAATAATCTAATACAATGTATCAATGTAATAATCTAATACAATTATCAATGTATCAATGTATCAATGTATCAATGTATCAATGTAATAATCTAATACAATGTATCAATGTATCAATGTGTAATAATAATCAATATCAATGTATCAATGTATCAATGTAATAATAATACAATGTATCAATGTATAATGTATCAATGTAATAATCTAATACAATGTATCAATGTAATAATCTAATACAATGTATCAATGTATCAATGTAATGTAATAATCTAATACAATTATCATTGTATCAATGGATCAATATATCAATGTAAAAATCTAATACAATGTATCAATGTATCAATGTATCAATGTAATAATCTAATATAATGTATCAATGTATCAATGTATCAATTTAATAATCTAATACAATGTATCAATGTATCAATGTAATAATCTAATAAATTATTAATGTATTAATGTAATAATCTAATACAATTATCAATATATCAATATCAATGTAATAATCTAATACAATTATCAATGTAATAATCTAATATAATTATCAATGTACAGTAATAATCTAATACATGTATCAATATCAATGTATCAATGTAATAATCTAACAATGTATCAATGTATCAATGTATCAAAGTAATAATCTAATACAATGTATCAATGTATCAATGTAATAATCTAATACAATTATCAATGTATCAATGTATCAATGTATCAATGTAATAATCATATATCAATGTAATAATCTAATACAATTATCAATGTATCAATGTATCAATGTAATAATCTAATACAATGTATCAATGTATAATGTATCAAATGTATCAATGTATCAATGTAATAATCTAATACAATGTATCAATGTAACAATGTAATAATCTAATTATCAATGTATCAATGTATCAATGTAATAATATAATACAATTATCATGTATCATGTATCAATGTATAATCTAATACAATGTATCAATATAATAATCTAATACAATTATCAATGTATCAATGTATCAATATAATGTAATAATCTAATACAATGTATCATGTATCAATGTATCAATGTAATAATCTAATACAATGTATCAATGTAAATGTAATAATCTAATAAAATTATCAATGTATCAATGTCAATATATCAATGTAATAATCTAATACAATGTATCAATGTATCAATGTATCAATGCAATAATCTAATACAATGTATCAATGTATCAATGTATCAATGTAATAATCTAATACAATTACAATGTATCAATGTATCAATGTAATAATCTAATACAATCAATATCAATTATCAATGTATCAATCTAATACAATTATCAATGTATCAATGTAATCTAATACAATGTATCAATGTATCAATGTATCAATGTAATAATCTAATAATGTATCAATGTATCAATAATAATCTAATACAATTATCAATATATCAATGTATCATGTATCATGTAATAATCTAATACAATGTATCAATGTATCAATGTAATAATCTAATACAATTATCAATGTATCAATATATAATGTATCAATGAATAATCTAATACAATGTATCAATGTATCAATGTAATAATCTAATACAATTATCAATGTATCAATGTAATAATCTAATACAATATCAATGTATCAATGTATCAATGTAATAATCTAATACAATGTATCAATGTATCAATGTAATAATATAATACAATTATCAATGTATCAATGTAATAATCTAATACAATTATCAATGTATCAATGTATCAATGTAATCAATGTATCAATGTATTAATGTATCAATGTAATAATCTAATACAATGTATCAATGTAATAATCTAATACAATGTATCAATAATAATCTAATACAATGTATCAATGTAATGTAATAATCTAATACAATTATCATGTATCAATGGATCAATATCAATGTAAAATCTAATGTATCAATGTATCAATGTATCAATGTAATAATCTAATGTATCAATGTATCAATGTATCAATAATAATCTAATACAATGTATCAATGTATCAATGTAATAATCTAATGTATTAATGTAATAATCTAATACAATTATCAATATATCAATATCAATGTAATAATCTAATACAATTATCAATGTAATAATCTAATATAATTATCAATGTACAATATATAATGTAATAATCTAATACATGTATCAATATCAATGTATCAATGTAATAATCTAAACAATTATCAATGTATCAATGTATCAATGTAATAATCTAATACAATGTATCAATGTTCAATGTAATAATCTAATACAATATCAATGTAATAATCTAATACAATGTATCAATGTAATCTAATATCAATATCAATGTAATAATCTAATACAATGTATCAATGTATCAATGTAATAATCTAATACAATTATCAATGTAATAATCTAATACAATTATCAATGTATCAATGTATAATCTAATACAATATCAATGTATAAATGTATCAAATAATCTAATACAATGTATCAATGTAATAATCTAATACAATGTATCAATGTACAATGTAATAATCTAATGTATCAATGTATCAATGTAATAATAATACAATTAATGTATCATGTATCAATGTATCTAACAATGTATCAATATAATAATCTAATACAATTATCAATGTATCAATGTAATATATCAATGTAATAATCTAATACAATGTATCAATGTATCAATGTATCAATGTAATAATCTAATACAATGTATCAATGTAAATGTAATAATCTAATAAATTATCAATGTATCAATGTCAATATATCAATGTAATAATCTAATACAATGTGTCAATGTATCAATGTATCAATGCAATAATCTAATACAATGTATCAATGTATCAATAATGTAATAATCTAATACAATTACAATGTATTAATAATAATCTAATACAATTATCAATATCAATGTATCAATGTAATAATCTAATACATGTATCAATATAATGTAATAATCTAATACAATTATCAATGTATCAAAAAATCTAATACAATTATCAATGTATAAATGTATATAATAATCTAATACAATGTATCAATGTATCAATGTAATAATCTAAAACAATTATCAATGTATCAATGTATCAATAATAATCTAATACAATGTCAATGTAATAATCTAATACAATAATGTATCAATGTAATAATACAATTATCAATGTATCAATGTAATAATCTAATAGTATCAATCAATGTATCAACAATGTATCAATGTATTAATGTATCAAATCTAATACAATCAATGTATCAATGTGTATCAATGTAATAATCTAATGCAATGTATCAATGTAATGTGTCAATGTATCAATGTAATGTAATAATCTAATACAATAATGTATCAATGTAATAATCTAATACAATTATCAATGTATCAATGTATCAATGTAATAATCTAATACAATGTATCAACATATCAATGTATAATCTAATACAGTTATCAATGTATCAATGTAATAATCTAATACAATGTATCAATGTCAATGTAATAATCTAATATAATTATCAATGTATCAATGTATTAATGTAATAATCTAATACAATGTATCAATGTATCAATGTAATAATCTTATACAATTATCAATGTATCAAAGCATCAATGTATCAATGCAATAATCTAATACAATGTATCCACGTATCAATGTATCAATGTAATAATCTAATACCATGTATCAATGTATCAATGTAATAATTTAATACAATGTATCAATGTATCAATATAATAATCTAATACATTCTCAACAAGCGCATCGGCAAGCACACAAGGCTTCGAGCGATGCACGGGTGAGGATCTCTAAGATGGCATTTGCCGGCAGCTCTAAGATTGCATCCGCCAGCAGCGATTCTGGGGCGTCTTGTTCGTCAGCAACAACACGACTTTCTTCTTGCATTGGAGCCATCTTTCTCTCGCTAGGTACAAAGAACTGTGCTCAAGAAAACTATCTGGGTTGCCTTATTTAATGGTTTCAGGGGAAGGAAGAAAACTATTGGGTTGCCTTATATAATGGTTTTGGGGAAAGGGTGGGCGCAGGGTTGCGGGGTTGCCTTATATATAATGGTTTTGATGGGCGGGGGGTGCGGGGAAGCATGGAGTTTATGGAAGTTAGGCCGCATTTAGTTATCGTAACAGATCATGTCGAACTCATTTTCTGATGTCAGAGTTGCCTCGGCTTTTATCTTGGAATTAGAAACAAATTAAGACTCCATGTTTCGATTCCAAGTGCTTGTAATTTTTGGTTAAGATAAGGAAGCAATCGCTTCCTAATTGATAGATTATCTTTTTAAAATCGCATATTAAAGATAGGCACGAATGACTGATCAAATAACATATTCTTTGCGCAGTGCAATCCTATTTCGGTTCAAAGTGTTAGCGGGCTTGTAATTCGATTAAGATAAGGATGCCAGCAATTGCTTCCCAGTTGATAGATTTTTTTTTAAATCATATATTAAAGATAGGCATGAATAACGGATTAAATAACATCTTGAATAAATAATTTTAACTTATTAAAGATAAATTAGCAAAATAACAAGTGATACATTATTCAGCTAAATCTAGATTGGCATAGCTTGGACACATTTTTTACTTTTTTTTTTAAGAAATGAAGCGTTAGAACATTGCTACTTTTTTATTTTTTTTGGTAATTAAAATGATAATCATTAAATTTTTAATAGATAGTGCTTGGATAACATCTACTTTCCTGATCAGCTTTCAGACTTTTCCCAAATAACTCTCTTCATGGATGCTCCCACCCTCTCCCTTCCTCTCCCTATCCCTTTCTAAGCTCATGTGAGTGGTGGTATCCCCTCCTCTCTCCCTCTCTCTCTCTCTAGGCATATGTCAAGCGTAACACATTCTCCTCCCATCCCTCAAATCTTGTTAAATCTACATGGATGCATATTCTTACCATATTGATGTAAACATATATTTCTCTCTCTCTCTTATCAATCCATCCACTTGGGCAAGTTGACTTCTATTTGATCTGAATGACTCCAACGTTTAAACTATCCCCCATCTTTCTCTCTCTCTCAAACAAGTCTTAACAAAATGGCTTTGGTTAAAGAGTGGTATCCTTTCGATGAAATGCGTGTGAGGTGTAGACTAATCGCTTATGTATGCGCTTTGCTGGCAATGCGCGTTACCTTATCTTAGGCTATATTTGCTGGTAATGCGCGTTACCGTAAATTATTTGTGCATTGCGCTTTCGATGATACTATATTGGATGACGGCGATGGCGGTGACGGATCCGAGGGGGAATAAGTAGGGTTGATTTGGACCGTTTGATATGAAATCAAACGGTTCAAATCAATTGTTGTATTAGAAATTGTAAGGATAGTTTGGAGTTTAAAATCAAATTTTTTAAGATATTCTTCTTTATTCCTTCAATCAAATACAACTGATAGAAAAATAAAAAATTATTTTTAAAATATATTTTTGTATTTGATATCTTCAATAAGATAGCTAAGAGATATCTAGAAATATTTTATAAAAAAATTATTCCTTATTCAGGGGTGGAGCTTTTTTTAATCGTGAACTCATGTCATTATCGGTTGGGAAATGGAATAACGTTCTCAGTTTCTAAGTATCTTGTTAGACTTTCTTCCATCATCTATATATATATATATATATATAGCCCATCAAGTCATCTGACACTTGGGGTGATGGTCTTGTAAGGCTATGCATAGGAGGATTCAAGGCGCAAAAAGTTTGCACGGTGGAGTAATATCTGGCATTATGGATAAGGGCTCATTTGCACGGTGTAGACTTGACTTCTGTTAGTCTACACCTCACGCATTTCATCCGCCTCTGCCCTAACTCGTGGTCCACGGGAAGGCCGTTCTCACCGGCATCCCGGACAACAACGTCCTCACCCACGGCACTGGCGTTTGTCTCGGCGCCAGCGCCTTTATCGGCGCCACCACCTCCGATCGCAAGAGACTCCACGTCTTTCCCATGGGCACCCTCCAGTAAGCAGTCATCTCCTCTTCACTCTTCCCCTCCTCCATTTTAATTTCCAATTTCCATTGAAACTCACCACGGATCATTTGCTCGGATCCGATACCTAAACGATTCTGTGGTGATCGCAGGGGGCTGCGATTCATGTGCTTGTTCCGGTTCAAGCTGTGGTGGATGACCCAGCGGATGTGGTTCGCGACGTCGGGGACAGAGATGTCGACGGCGTTGGCTGTGAGGACGGCGATGGGGTCGGCCTGGAAGAGGGCGGCCACCTCGGAGACTTTAAGGTCAGCGTAGAGTGTGTAGCCGAGAAGGGCCTGGAAGAGGGCGGTCACCTCGGATCCTAATCCCAACCTTAATCCGAAGGAAAACCCTAAATCTCTACCATCTCCCGGCCGCTGCCTTCCTTCCTTCCTTCCTCTCTCTGCAGTCTTCGCGCCTTCAAAAGTCCCAAACCCTAGTGACGAAGAAGGGAAACTAAAACTCTAATTTTCGGTCTTCTCTCCCGGCCCGCAGTTGTTGTACCATCAAAGGTCCCAAACCCTAGTGACGAAGAAGAAAAACTAAAACTCTTTTTTCCCGTCTCCGTAGCAGCTTTAAAGCCATGATCACCGGCTGCCAGAGGTTCGTCTCCTCCCCTCCGGCCTTCTCCCACGCCGGGAAGAAGCTGTTAGTCTGTTCGGGCCGCACCGTCTCGGTCTTCAGCACTTCCACAGGCATGCTGGTCATCCCGTTCGCTTTGTTTCCCTACCATGTTTTGTTTTTTTGTAGGGTGATATGTGGGCGGTGAAAAAATTGCTTCTTGGTGTCTCAGATAACGGAACTGGAGATACTGCTTCATACTTGCCGTTTTTCATGCCGAAGGACTTTACTAATGCCACTCCCAACCAACTTTCTTGGTGACAACCAGTAAGCTTATCTGAAAATATGCAAGTCAGCATGTGTCCCCAGTTGACATTACATTCTTGGAAGTCCACAATGTCAAACATTATGAACGCAATTAATTCAAATAGTTGCACAAAGAAGACAGAGTACCTCTGAAGCACACTAGAATGTCCAGCTTATCAAATGGTTGGTTTAGACTTAGCTGATACTAGTATTAGAAAAAAATAATTTGAACAACAATACCTTTGAAAAAGGAGGAGGTGAATGGTGTTAGAAAGGAATGTGAACTGCATCATTCTTTTCCCATCATCCTTTCATTATATTTGTTGCTCATTCTTTTGCTCAACTGATCTTATTTTATTGGGTACATCTTCTTGGTAAATGTGAACGGATCCATTTTATAACATCTACAGGCAGCCATGGCTTGGGGCACTGCATCATGTCTGAAGGAACTGCTTTCCAGTATCTGTGATATATTACCCACAAAATCGTTGTTTTCAGTTACATGTAGATGCATGTGTATTAAATCTCCCTTTTCTAGACAGGGTTAATGGTAAGTTGATATGGTTCTATCCATTTGATAATAATGGTTGGTTTTGCAGCACTGTGTCAGAGGGGGAAAGATTACTTGTGGAGTGCTTTCATTATAAACTAGACCCTGTGCTTTTGCTAGCTCTTAGTATCAATTTTGTATGCTAGACAGGGTTAATCCTTTTCTTTTTCTTTCTTTTTTTTTTTTTTTCTGTCTTTAAGTCAATTTCATGTATGATGTAGCTTATTCAAGTTAGATGCTGATTCTCGATTTCTGTTACCTGTTGGGCAGGGGCATTCAATGCCATGCCTTGGACCTGGGTCACCTTTTCTTCACCATGACCAGAAAATCTCCATCAGTTTGAGAGCTCTCATCCAGAAAAAGATGACAGATCACAGGCTGTGATGATAACTAGAGTTCGGTTTGGAGAGACACCTTTTCTTATTTGCATGGTTTCTTGCCATTATTTGTGTGGTTAGGAACATCTTTTTTGTTGTCATAAATGCCAAGCCTTTGTTGCATTTTGCTGGTCATATTTGTTCTGTGTTGTGAAGTAATTTATTTTCAAACATTTGAATTTTTAAGTATTTGTGGCTATATACTTTCCAAAGTTATGCTTGAAATGTAGGTATGCATTCCTGGGACACGAAGCAACACTACCTTACAAACAAGTCATTTGAAATCAACATTTCATGATACTAATGTAAAAGTACATAGTGATGCCCTAAAAATATGAATGAATAAACAATCCCGAAATAGCAGCCTACACATGTTTTATCATAAGGGCTCATTTGAATTATTCTGGTTTATCATGATTTCCTGATTGCTTTGCACTCTACATGAAGTTTTGTGCAAATGTAGAGGCTCTGAGCCCAAATAGTAAACTGGTTCTCACACGTCATGCTCAAAGAGCATTCCCTTCTACATCCAGTTGCGGCTTCTGGTTTCTGTCTCCAGATGGAATTTGACCGTATTATATTGATGTGTCTCAATAGTCTTTAGCTTTACCGTTTGAGGGGATTGAAACATCTGTTGACTGAGCTCGACTATTAAAAATAGTTGCTGCTGAGTCTGCAATCCACTTGTTAAGCATATTATGCTTCATTCATCCTCCTTTTTTCTGGTTCTACTCTTTATTTTCTCCATGAAGGCACCCCAGGGATATAGGTTGATCTTTATATCTATAGAGAAGTGGATCGACACATACTTGATGTTACCTCATGTTGTTCCTTTTTTTTTTTTTTTCTTTGTTTTGCTTCTATTCTAGCCCAGCACATGAGAAGCTACTCTGTTGTATTGTGGGGTAAAGTGGGGATCTTCCAAGTCAATAAAAAAAAAACTAGTCAAGAGTAAATCGTCCACATGAATGCAAGATTCCCTTTGCATGCTGTAATTAGTGTACAGAACCTTGGCTTTTAGCTAAAGCGTATCAAATCTCAATGCAGCCTATCTTATCAAACCGGTTTGTGATTTGGTACAAAGGAATGTTTGTTAGGGGTTAATCTATGGCCCGTGGGCCGCAAATGTTACTTCAGCTTTTTTCTGAACTGGAATCTTAATCTAATTACATGCCTTCCTTTCTTGATCAGTCAAGAGTAACTTGTATAAAATATACTTAGAAAGCTACATATGACAATTGATTAGTGAATCTCATCCTGCACTTTTACGCTTTGAAATCTTTCTTTTACCACCTTTCCTTGGTATGTGGCTGTGAAGTTGGTCTCAAGAATCTAAGAACCTTCAAGCCGATCTTTCCATCTTATTGTGGGTCAAGTGAAGCAGGAAACTAGAGCTGAGTGAAATTCCACTTGATGCACCGTCTCACATTTTGTCCATTTGTCATCATACAATTATTAAATCACCCCATGTCTATGTGGCTTTTTTGCATGGCTGAGGAGGGTTATATATCAACTTTGCTTGCCGCCAACTTGAGCCCTCCAGTTTGGCTGTAATTTAGGGCTCTCGATATCAATATAGAGTCCCATCGCTTTGGACTTTGTGTGGGCGTCTGACATGGCACCAAGTCAAGTGGCCCAACACCTACATTTAGGGCTGATATAGAGCAAAGAGCTGGAAGCTCAAGCTACGAACTGCTGTCTTCCAAGCACCTTAGTGTACTAAGCTATTTACTTATGGGATTGGCCCCCTTTTTTGGGTTCAGCGCACCCTTATCAAGCTAGCTCAACCCATGGCGCTTCGAGCTCAAACCTGATGGACTCATCACTCGGCTCATTCCACCAAACTGCAGACCAAAGATAGAGGGCGACCAGCTCAATCTATTCATCATCTCCTCTGCAACTGGGACTGTTACAGGGCAAAGGACCGGAAGCTCAGGCCATGGACCACTGACTTTCGAGTGCTTTGGTGAGAACCTGACAACAAAGGAAGATAGGCTGACCAGGTCCTAAAGCCTTTGAAGCTCTTCCCCTACCGGATAGTCCACCAGCCTTGGGGGGAATGCATCTGAATTCCCTTCTTGAAATGGCAATGATGCAATGGCCAAAGAAGGAACCACTGGGACCAGACTTTAGTCGAAAATCTCGACCATTACCCACTAAGATGGCTAACTCACTGACCACTGGTCCAAAATAGAGCCAGAAGGTAATCCCCAGCTATCATGGCCGCCAACGCTCCTTCGAGCATCGGGGTCTATATTGATAACAGAATAGCTGCTTTGCCATCAAATTTCTTATATATTTCTTTATTTTTGTATCATATTTCTTAAGATTTGCCATATCAGTCTGTCCATATCATGTTGCATTGATGTCCATAATCGGATCAATACTTCTCATCAGTGGTATTCAATAGATAAATATTAGACTGTACAAAGTCTAATTACTGCAAGAAACCTCGAATATAATTGTTAGCATCAGAATAAACTATATGATTGAAAGCATTAAGCAAGTAAAAAATCCCTATGAGACTGAGCAGTGCAACCCAATAAGAGCATGAATTGGATGGGAAAGTCAGATGTCATGAAAGCAGGTTGATTAGCAAAGTCAACTATCATGATTGCTTAGCCTGGATGCTTAATATGTTCAACTGCATTTAATAGGCATGCCAAATTTCAGTTATATAAAACTCAGTAAATTTGGTTCCATTGATTCTGAAACAGGATTATGAAGATATGATCAAATTTAGATATTGAATGATTGCGTTGTCAAGACAGGATGCATTTTAGAATTAAATCAAGCTTAAATATACCATTTCGAGTTTTCATGCCTCTTGTCCTCATAAAATAATCGAGATAATCTGTTACAAATTTGGAACTCCATGTTATGCTAGAAGTAGACCTGCTGCTTAGGGCATAACAATTGGCTGTGATTTAAAGTTAATCCAGGAAATGTTAATCGACTTGGCTATCATGACTCTATATTGATAACAGAATAGCTGTGATTTAAAGTTAATCCAGGAAATGGTAATCCCCAGCTATCATGACTCTATATTGATAACAGAATAGCTGCTTTCTACTGTCGGCAATTCTTAATCGACTTGGCTGGTTTAATGGTGACAGCCATTAAAAGTTCATTTTTACCTTCAAAACCATCACTTAAGGCCTATGTTAAAAGTTCTTTATGTAAATAAGATCTGTTTTGTGTATTTTATTTGAATAATTGAATTATGTGCACATGACCATGTATCTTAGTTCATAGGCATGTTCTATATGACCCATATTTTGTATGATGTTTTTACATTACATAGCATAATTAACTTGCCTGATAAACTCGCATTGTTTAATTATACTTTTAGAGATGCTAACATGGTATTTAATCAAGTTATACTCAATTACAAGTTGCCATGACTCTGATTTAATAATTCATTTTTTATCATAAAAATTGATCAAATATAAACTTCTTTAATGCTTATTTTTCATCCTTGTAGGAAGCAATTTCGATACCCTGAAAGGATCTTCCAAGGAAAGTGAGCAAAGTGTACTTTAGCATGAGAGGTCTGCAATGACGTCTTATTGGAACATTTATGAATTGCAATGTCATTGTAGGGCATTGCTTGCTCTAATAATATTTAAAAGAGAGCTAGAAATCTGGGGAAGTCATTTATGAATGAGATCTTTATAAAGTGTCCAGACCTTATGTTGTGTTGTCTCATTCATGTGTTTTGATTTTTTATGGTAGTTATGAATATTGTAATTGATATAGACTACACTTTCATTTATTAGTTATTTTGATGTTTATCTTTTATTGCCATTATGTAAACAATTTATATATGCAATAGATATTGTATGTAAAGACTCATATTATTTTATTGATACGATTTTTAATATTTTTATAAAAAATATAAAATAAATAAATTATATTTTAAATATGTAAAATATTAAAAAAAATTAAAATAGAAATATAATTTTAAAATATAAAATAATTTAAAATAGAATGAATATAACTTTTCTATACTATTTAGACATTTTGTAGGAAAAAAAGAAAAAAATATTTATTTATTTTTTCATATGATTTAATTTATTCTTTTAGGTAAAAATGGTTAAACAAATAATTTAAAAAAAGAATCATTAAAAATTATTATTAGCAAATTTTTAAAAATATTTTTAAAATTTTTTCTTACAATTTTGGAGTTTTTTTTGTAGGCAAAGGAATTATTAAAAATTATTATTACCGAACTTTTCCCTAGGATTTTGGAGTTTTTTGTAAGGAATGATATGGATAAAAAATCGTAGGGAAAGATTTTTTTTGATTTTTTTTCTTATGATTTTGAGGTTTTTAGCAAGATCATTAAAAATTATTATTAGCCAAGTTTTTCCTACGATCTTAAGAAAATTAGTAGGAAAATATATGGATAAAATTTTGATTTTTTTAAGGATTTTGGGGTTTTTCGTAGGGAAAGAAATCATTCAAAATTATTATTAGCCAATTTTTTCCTATGGTTTTAAAAAATTTTGTAGGAAAAGATGTGAATAAAAAATATTTTTAAATTTTTTTATACGATTTTGAGGTTTCTCGTAGGGAAAAATCATTAAAAATTATTATTAGCCAACTTTTTTCTAAAAAAAATTGTAGGAAAAGATGTGGATAAAAAATATTTCTTTTAATTTTTTTTCTATGATTTTTTTTTCATAGGCAAAAGTTTTTAAAAATAAAATTTAAAATTTTAATTCTGGTCACTTTTTTTCTACGAAATATGAATTTTTTTCTACGAAAAGAATTGTAGGAAAAAGGTCTACTCTTTGCCTATGATTTTTAAAAGTCATAGGTAAAGGCTTTCTCGATGCATTTTGCCTATGACTTTTTTTAGCTTTTGCCTACGATAAAAATCGTAGGAAAAAGTTTTTCCTATGATTTTTCTATCTTTTCTTAAAAAAAAGTCACAGACAAAAGTTGATTTTCTTATAGCGTGTGTTGTCGATTTGTAAGGCGGTGAGGCCAAGGAGGTGAAGCAAAAGGGGAAGAGAAAACGTTCTATGAACTTTAACCACCCGTGCCGACGCCATTAGGTCCACCAAAAGCATGAAGAAAAGCAGTGAAAGTTGTGGGGGACTAAAGGGAAAAAAGGAGTTTAAATTAAGAGTGCTTATAGACTTGCAGTAGACCAACTCGTCTTTGCATTGGATGAATCCCATTGCACTTTTCAGCACAAGGGAATCCATCAAAGGCCCATAGGTTGGTGAGATATAGGTTTATAAGTTTAGATTTCCTTGGAACCTAGATGAAGCACATTGGGATTACCAAGTTTTTCTTTTTCATAAATATCAAAGTTCAGCACTATAGCAGTAGGCGCACAGCAGCAAGAAGAAATCAATGAACAAATTAATAAAGGAACAAGTAGTAAAAAAAGCTCATGAGGATTTAAAGTAGTTCGATCGGATTGATTTATATCCATCCTAACAAAAATAAAAATAATTTAATAAATAAAATAACTAACAATTTATAAGATTATTTCACAAAATCCTAAACCCTCTTACACATCCTATAAAACCATCTTTTGTATCTGTCAATAACCTCAGAGTTATCTTGTAGATTAAAGCTATATATGCTCATATAAACTCTAGATTTTCAGTATTTTATATAGATTAAGATTCATATTCTTCTCACTATGAAAACATCCACAATGTTCAATATGGACTATGATTCATATTTTTCATATATGAAACATGTCCACATCAATTTATCTTCATATTGTCTTATGGACCTCAAGTCAAACTTTAACAAATCTTCACCTTTGGCTTGGGGTTTACCAAATCAACTATCATGAAATTTCTTCATCATCTTATTGCCTCGAAGGGCATCAATCTCTATAGACTCTAACCAAGTCCAAGTAGTGCTTGAATTTATTTTTGTTTATAGTGGCTATGCTTCCAACAAATTTCTTACTCTCTATAACTTCTATCTATCTAAAAGGCTCATACTCTACACTCTCACCATAGCAAATGCATAAATAGTTCTGTTTGCATATATATTGTACAAAAAGTCTAATTTGCTTTCTCTTATGATCGATAGCTATGCTATAAGATTATTATAGATATGCTCCTATATTTTATGTAATTTTTCATATTGTACCTTGATGTTAGATTGAATTGGTGAATCTCATGACTCTCTTCCTGAAGCTTTTCCCTTAGTCTATGTTTGGATCTTTGGAGGGGAAGGAAGAGGAGAGTAAAAAGAAATAAAGGAATGAAAGGGGAAGGAAGGGTTGTTCTCTTCTCTTGTTTGGAAAGGATGAAAGGGAAAGGAAGAGTAATATCAATTATTTTATTTGGATAGAGAGAGAAGAAAAGAAGGAAAAGAGTTATGTGACAATTATACCCTTCAGAATAAGGAATGAACCATAGGAATGGAAGAATGAAGAATAAAAAATGAAGAAATATTTTGGTCTTCCACAAAAGTATGACTTAAACTTTTTTTTCTTCTCCAGCTTATCCCCTCCTTCCGATTTGGGGGTTAACAAATTTACCCTCGCTGAGGAAGAAAGGAGGTGAACCAGTTACTCCCATTCCCTTCCCCCTCTTTCTTTCATTCTTCTTTCAAATAAGGTAACTTATGACCTTTCTCCTTCTTTTCCTACTGCTCCCCTCCATTCCCTCCCATCCAAACTGGCCCTTAAGCTCATCATTCTTCCTGCCACTGCAGTCCTCTACTTGATTTTCAATAATTTCTTCCTTCTTATTACTATAACAAACTTATACATGATTTAGCTCTAATACCATTTGTTGTAGTAGGAACATAATAGAAAAGAAGAAATCAACAAAGAAAAAATAAAGAAAAAATTAAAGAAATAACTTATAGAGATTTATAATGGTTCAATTAGATCAATTTGCATCTATCCCAGCACAGATAATAATAATTTTATAAAAAAATAATTAAAAATGTACAAGAATCTCATAAAACCCTAAACCCTTTTATACTTTATAGAACCTTCTTAGAGTATCTCCAAATAATTAACCTCTAAGTTACCTTGAGGAATAAGGTTGCATATATTTATATAGCTGATGTATCTACAATATTTTGCATAGGCTAGCTAGCATTTGTATTCTATATATATATATATATATATATATATATATATATATATATATCCAAGTCATACCTGCAATGATAATAATCCAAGTCCGACGACAAAGTTATAACCTTAATAAAATCACCTAACAAAATATCCACCGAATAACCCGCGGAGTCCAACTACATGCTAATGCGACGCTAGGGGAATATAAGTCGGAGACAATCGATGTTCTATCCTTCTTCTTGAGGGCTTCCAAGCTCACCACTTCCCTCCTCTCCCATATTTGCTCTTTATAGTCGGCCATAACCCAGATCTTCAACCACTCATCATCAACTAGCAGCAAGCAAAGAAGGCCTTCACGCTTCACAAGTACTCGCTTGGGTGGCCACCCCTTCTCATCTCTCCTAGCGCTTTCAGGTAGTGGTATCAACCTCCAGCTCTCGTTGCAAACATTGAATGAAAAGATATCATCATCGTAAGTCCGCCAATGGACCGCTCCGTTGGCCGTCACCGCAGCATCGTAGGAGCGGAGCAACGTGTATGGAGGTAGCCGGATATCGTTCGACCGTCTCCAAGCTCTCGAGCGCGAGTCGAAGATCTCGCACCGTAAGTCGTAGGCCGACTTACTGTTGTTCGACGGTTTTGGTTCGAAGAACCGGACAATCTTATACTCCAACCGTCGTCCACCAGAGGAACAGGTCACCATGGCAGTCTTCCTGGTATGGTACCTAGTTCTCGGGTTTGGTATTCTACACCATTGCCGAGTTGCTGGCTTGCAGACATAGAACCGGGGGATCATGCTTGCGTACTCTTGCAGGGTGCAAAGCATGATATCTTGAGGGGCCACCGCTTCAATCTTCACGTTCCTCGGGAAGAAGTCCAGGGACAGAGGCTGAGCTGAGGGTTGCAAAGGGTGCATGGAGACGAAGCTCGAGAAGTAGCGGGCTTTCTTCATGCATTGCATGAAATAACCCCCGATATCGTTTGGGTTCGTTCGCAATGGAGGGAGGTGAAGAGCGGATGGTAGGTGAGTTGATACCATTCCCAACATGCGCACGCAAGGCTTCGAGCGATGCACGGGTGAGGATCTCTAAGATGAGGGAGGTTTAGAGGGGGGGTTTAGAGGGGGGGGCGCCGATTGCGTGGAGTTTATGGGAGTTTTGTTTCAATCTTTTCAGGTTTGCCTTGCCTTATATAATGAGGTTTGGGGGGTTGCGTGGAGTTTATGGGAGTTTTGTTTCTATCTTTCCAGGTTTGCCTTGACTTATATAATGAGGTTTGGGTGGTTGCGTGGAGTTTATGGGAGTTTTGTTTCTATCTTTCCAGGTTTGGGGCTGGTGATGTTAGGTCGCATTTAGTTATAATTAATAACAGTTCATGTCGAACTCGATGTCAGAGTTAGAAACAAATTAGGACTTGGGTTGGATTTGCTGCATTCTGCTACATCACGGCCGATGGTTCCTGGATCATGCCCACAGCGCCACGATCTCTTTTCCGGCGATGGACAAACACCGATCACCTAAGGCAGAGCGAAAAGAGATCATCAGTTCTTTGAGGCTTCTTGCCTCGTGACCTTGCCGATTGCCGGCGATCCATGGTTGGAGAGGTTCCATCCATATTCTACATCCTCCAGCGATCTATTCCCCCTAATTTGAATTTCCGCTTAGGATTCTAAAGTTTCTAATTATCGCATCCCTTCTCAAAACAAGATTAAAAACATTTCAAACAAAATATCTTCTAGGCTCCAGCGAAGCTTCCCTTCATTCCAATCAGGCTAACCGAAGATCCTTCAAGCCGAAAACAAAGGAACAGAGATCCGGTTTGAAAAACAGAGTTACCAATCACGTTGCGCAGCACGTAAGACGCCAGCAATCGCTTTCCAGTTGATAGATTATTTTTTGAAGATCGTATATTAAAGATAGGCAGTTATTCTTCTTTATATATATATATATAATCATTAAGAATAAATGATTTTAACTTATTAAAGATAAATTAGAAATTAAAATAAAAAATAATACATTATTCAGCCAAAACTAGTTTGGCATAGCTTTGATGCATTGCTATGGTGGCTTTTCCTTTTTTGGAAAGAAAAGTGGTTGCAATCCTTGATATTAATTATAAGGAAATTTAAGAAAATTTGATTGGCATGTTATAATTTTATATTATTTTATTATGAAGGTATTATTAGTGGTTCCCAGACTTTTAATTAGAATGATAATCATTAAATTGTTGACTGTTCCCAAATAATTCTCTTCATCGACGCTCCCACTCTCTCCCTCTCCCTATCCCTTTCTAAGCTCATGTGAGTGGTGGTATCCCCTTCTCTATCCCTCTCTCTCTCTCTCTCTAGACATATGTCAAGTGTAGCACACTCTCCTCCCATCCCTAAAATCTTGATAAATTCTATATGGATGCGTATTCTTACCATATTAAACATATATTTCTCTCTCTCTATCTCTCTTTTATCAATCCATATCCACTTGAACAAGTTGACTTCTATTTGATTTGGATGACTCCAACGTTTAAACCATCCCCCATCTTTCTCTCTTTGAATCATGCCTTAAGTCATGAGCCAGGTTAAAATTAGGGATAACAATAAAAACATGATACTTGATCTGCAAAAAAAAAAATCTTAGTGGAAATAAATTTGAAGAGATTAAATAAGGACATATATGAAAAGATCTTTTTTAAAAATCCATAAAATTCGTTGATAAGGACTAACATCTTCGTCCTCCAACTTTTATCAAAAATATTTCCAAACCTCATCATTTTTCGAGAGTAATAATAAATGCAATGCAAAATTTAAATAATAATAAATGTAATTATGTAAATTTAAATTTCTATTATATTCTAAATGTTTGGTTTAAGCTCTTAAATTCATGCTTTTTAAAATATTTTAAATTTTTATAAATTTATAATATATTTTATATATATAGAGATAAATTTGGGTATATCTAAATGTAACCAAGTTTAGATCTTGCTATCTTTCCTACCCTCGGATTCATACATGATACCAAAATTAAAAAAAAAAAAAGTTGAAAAAGATGAAATATCTCTCTTGTTGCAAATGTAAAGAATATTTTTAAAATAAAATTAATTTTAGAAACCTGCTTGATTTTGCATATAAAAAAATCGGACATATTAAAAGCGATATTTTTATATAGACTAGTAAATTTAGCATGATAAACATAACGGATTTAAAGGCCTGATTTTTTTTTTTTGGCAGACAAATCTAGTATAACAAATATAGCACATATTTTAGGAAAAAATTGAGGTATTATTTGATTTGCCAATTAATTACTATCGTTAATACAATTATCAATGTATCAATGTAACAATCTAATATAATTATCAATGTATCAATGTATCAATGTAATAATCTAATACAACGAATCAATGTATCAATGTAATAATCTAAAAATATTATCATTGTATTATTGCAATAATCTAATGCAATGTATCAATGTATCAATGTAATAATCTAATACAATTATCAAGGTATCAATGTATCAACGTATCAATGTAATAATCTAATACAATGTATCAATGTATCAATGTAACTATCTAATACAATTATCATTGTATCTATGTAATAATCTAATACAATTATCAATGTATCAATGTAATAATCTAATGCAATTATCAATGTATCAATGTATCAATGTAATAATCTAATATATGTATCAATGTAATAATCAAATAAAATTATCAATGTATCAATGTTTCAATGTATCAATGTAATAATCTAATACGATGTATCAATGTATCAATGTAATAATCTAATATAATTATCAATGTATCAATGTAATAATGTATCAATGAAATAATCTAATATAATGTATCAATGTATCAATGTAATAATCTAATACAATTATCAATGTATCTATGTATCAATGTAATAATCTAATACAATGTATCAATGTATCAATGTAATAATCTAATACAATGTATCAATGTATAAATGTATAAATGAAATAATCTAATACAATTATCAATGTATCAATGTAATAATCTAATACAATTATCAATGTATCAATGTATCAATGTAATAATATAATACAATGTATCAATGTATTAATGTATCAATGTAATAATCTAATACAATGTATCAATGTAATAATCTAATACAATTATCGATGTATCAATATATCAATGTAATAATCTAATACAATGTATCAATATTTCAATGTAATAATCTAATACAATTATCATTGTATCAATGGATCAATATGTCAATGTAAAAATCTAATACAATGTATCAATGTATCAATGTACCAATGTAATAACCTAATACAATGTTTCAATGTATCAATGTATCAACGTTATAATCTAATACAATGTATCAATGTATCAATGTAATAATCTAATACAATTATCAATGTATTAATGTAATAATCTAATACAATTATCAATATATCAATGTATCAATGTAATAATCTAATACAATGCATCAATGTAATAATCTAATAAAATTATCAATGTATCATTGTAATAATCTAATATAATTATCAATGTATCAATGTATCAATGTAATAATCTAATACGATGTATCAATGTATCATGTAATAATCTAAAATAATTATCAATGTATCAATGTATCAATCTAATACAATGTATCAATGTAATAATCTAATACAATGCATCAATGTAATAATCTAATACAATGTATCAATGTAATATTCTAATACAATGTATCAATATCAATGTAATAATCTAATACAATGTATCAATGTATCAATGTAATAATCTAATACGATGTGTCAATGTATCAATGTATAAATGTAATAATCTAATACAATGTATCAATGATCAATGTAATAATCTAATACGATCAATGTATCAATGTATCAATGTAATAATCTAATATAATGTATCAATGTATCAATGTAATAATCTAATACAATGTATCAATGTATAAATGTATCAATGTAATAATCTAATATAGTTATCAATGTATCAATGTATCAATGTAATAATTTAATACAATGTATCAATGTAACAATGTAATAATCTAATACAATGTTTCAATGTAACAATGTAATAATCTAATACAATTATCAATGTATCAATGTATCAATGTAATAATCTATTACAATGTATCAACGTATCAATGTAATAATCTAATACAATTATCAATGTATCAATGTATTAATCTAATATAATGTATCAATAAATAATCTAATACAATTATCAATGTATCAATGTATCAATATATCAATGTAATAATCTAATAAAATGTATCAATGTATCAATGTAATAATCTAATACAATGTATCAATTTATCAATTTAATAATCTAATACAATGTATCAATGTATCAATGTAATAATCTAATACAATGTATCAATGTATCAATGTTTCAATGTAATAATCTAATACAACGTATCAATGTAATAATCTAATACAATGTATCAATGTATCAATGTAATAATCTAATACAATTATCAATGTATCAATGTTTCAATGCATCAATGTATCAATGGAATAGTATAATGCAACGTATCAATGTATGAATGTATCAATGTAAAAATCTGGCTAATACAATGCATTAATGTATCAACGTAATAATCTAATATAATTATCAATGTATCAATGTAATAATCTAATACAATTATCAATGTATCAATGTATCAATCTAATAATCTAATACAATGTATCAATGTTTCAACGTAATAATCTAATACAATTATCAATGTATCAGTGGATCAACGTATCAATATAATAATCTAATACAATATATCATTGTATCAATGTATCAATGTAATAATCTTATACAATGTATCAATGTATCAATGTAATAATCTAAAATGATTATCAATGTATCAATGTATCAATGTAATAATCTAATACAATGTATCAATGTATAAATGTATCATGTAATAATCTAATATAGTTATCAATGTATCAATGTATCAATGTAATAATCTAATATGATGTATCAATGTATCAATGTAATAATCTAATACAATTATCAATATATCAATGTAATAATGTATCAATGAAATAATCTAATACAATGTATCAATGTAATAATCTAATACAATTATCAATGTATCTATGTATCAATGTAATAATCTAATACAATGTATCAATGTATCAATGTAATAATCAAATACAATGTATCATTGCATAAATGTATCAATGAAATAATCTAATACAATTATCAATGAATCAATGTAATAATCTAATACAATTATCAATGTATCAATGTATCAATGTAATAATAATACAATGTAACAATATATTAATAATCAATGTAATAATCTAATTCAATGTATCAATGTAATAATCTAATACAATTATCAATGTATAAATGTATCAATGTAATAATCTAATACAATGTATCAATATTCAATGTAATAATCTAATACAATTATCATTGTATCAATGGATCAATATATCAATGTAAAAATTTAATACAATATATCAATGTATCAATGTACCAATGTAATAATCTAATACAATGTTTCAATGTATCAATGTATCAACGTAATAATCTAAAACAATGTATTATTGTATCATGTAATAATCTAATACAATTATCAATGTATTAATGTAATCTAATACAATATCAATATCAATGTATCAATGTAATAATCTAATACATTGTATCAATATATCAATGTATCATGTAATAATCTAATAAAATTATCAATGTATCATTGTAATAATCTAATACAATTATCATTGTATCAATGTAATAATCTAATGCAATATATCAATGTATCAATGTAATAATTTAAAACAATTATCAATGTATCAATGTAATGTAATAATCTATTACAATTATCAAAGTATCAAAGTATCAATGTAATAATCTAATACAATGCATCAATGTAATAATCTAATACAATGTATCAATGTAATATTCTAATACAATGTATCAATATATCAATGTAATAATCTAATATAATGTATCAATGTATCAATGTAATAATCTAATACGATGTATCAATGTATCAATGTATCAATGTAATAATCTAATACAATGTATCAATGTATCAATGTAATAATCTAATACATTATCAATGTATCAATGTATCAATGTAATAATCTAATACAATGTATCAATGTATCAATGTAATAATCTAATACAATGTATCAATGTATAAATGTATCAATGTAATAATCTAATATAGTATCAATGTATCAATGTATCAATGTAATAATCTAATACAATGTATCAATGTAACAATGTAATAAATGTAACAATGTAATAATCTAATACAATTATCAATGTATCAATGTATCAATGTAATAATCTATTACATGTATCAATATCAATGTAATAATCTAATACAATTATCAATGTATCAATGTATTAATCTAATAATGTATCAATATAATCTAATACAATAATCAATGTATCAATGTATCAATATATCAATGTAATAATCTAATAAAATGTATCAATGTATCAATGTAATAATCTAATACAATGTATCAATTATCAATTTAATAATCTAATACAATGTATCAATGTATCAATGTAATAATCTAATACAATGTATCAATGTATCAATGTAATGTAATAATCTAATACAACGTATCAATGTAATAATCTAATACAATGTATCAATGTATCAATGTAATAATCTAATACAATTATCAATGTATCAATGTTTCAATGCATCAATGTATCAATGTAATAGTATAATGCAACGTATCAATGTATGAATGTATCAATGTAAAAATCTAGCTAATACAATGCATCAATGTATCAACGTAATAATCTAATATAATTATCAATGTATCAATGTAATAATCTAATACAATTATCAATGTATCAATGTGTCAATCTAATAATCTAATACAATGTATCAATGTTTCAACGTAATAATCTAATACAATTATCAATGTATCAGTGGATCAACGTATCAATGTAATAATCTAATACAATATATTGTATCAATGTATCAATATAATAATCTATACAATGTATCAATGTATCAATGTAATAATCTAATATCAATATCAATGTATCAATGTATCAATGTAATAATCTAATACAATGTATCAATGTATAAATGTATCATGTAATAATCTAATATAGTTATCAATGTATCAATGTATCAATGTAATAATCTAATATGATATATCAATGTATCAATGTAATAATCTAATACAATTATCAATGTAATAATGTATCAATGAAATAATCTAATACAATGTATCAATGTAATAATCTAATACAATTATCAATGTATCATGTATCAATGTAATAATCTAATACAATGTATCAATGTATCAATGTAATAATCAAATACAATGTATCATTGCATAAATGTATCAATGAAATAATCTAATACAATTATCAATGAATCAATGTAATAATCTAATACAATTATCAATGTTTCAATGTATCAATGTAATAATATAATACAATGAAACAATGTATTAATGTATCAATGTAATAATCTAATTCAATGTATCAATGTAATAATCTAATACAATTATCAATGTATCAATGTAATAATCTAATAAAATGTATCAATATTTCAATGTAATAATCTAATACAATTATCATTGTATCAATGGATCAATATATCAATGTAAAAATATAATACAATGTATCAATGTATCATGTACCAATGTAATAATCTAATACAATGTTTCAATGTATCAATGTATCAACGTAATAATCTAAAACAATGTATTATTGTATCATGTAATAATCTAATACAATTATCAATGTATAATGTAATAATCTAATACAATTATCAATATATCAATGTATCAATGTAATAATCTAATACAATGTATCAATATCAATGTATCAATGTAATAATCTAATAAAATTATCAATGTATCATTGTAATAATCTAATACAATTATCAATTTATCAATGTATCAATGTAATAATCTAATGCAATATATCAATGTATCAATGTAATAATTAAAACAATTATCAATGTATCAATGTAATAATCTATTACAATTATCAAAGTATCAAGTATCAATGTAATAATCTAATACAATGCATCAATGTAATAATCTAATACAATGTATCAATGTAATATTCTAATACAATGTATCAATATATCAATGTAATAATCTAATATAATGTATCAATGTATCAATGTAGTAATCTAATACGATGTATCAATGTATCAATGTAATAATCTAATAGAATGTATCAATGTATCAATGTATCAATGTAATAATCTAATACATTATCAATGTATCAATGTATCAATGTAATAATCTAATACAATGTATCAATGTATCAATGTAATAATCTAATACAATGTATCAATGTATAAATGTATCAATGTAATAATCTAATATAGTTATCAATGTATCAATGTATCAATGTAATAATCTAATACAATGTATCAATGTAATAATCTAATACAATGTATCAATGTAACAATGTAATAATCTAATACAATTATCAAAGTATCAATGTATCAATGTAATAATCAATGTATCAACGTATCAATGTAATAATCTAATACAATTATCAATGTATCAATGTATTAATCTAATAATGTATCAATATAATAATCTAATACAATTATCAATGTATGTATCAATATATCAATGTAATAATCTAATAAAATGTATCAATGTATCAATGTAATAATCTAATACAATGTATCAATTTAATAATCTAATACAATGTATCAATGTATCAATGTAATAATCTAATATAATGTATCAATGTATCAATATTTCAATGTAATAATCTAATACAACGTATCAAGTAATAATCTAATACAATGTATCAACGTATCAATGTAATAATCTAATACAATTATCAATGTATCAATGTTTCAATGCATCAATGTATCAATGTAATAGTATAATGCTACGTATCAATGTATGAATGTATCAATGTAAAAATCTAGCTAATACAATGCATCAATGTATCAACGTAATAATCTAATATAATTATCATGTATCAATGTAATAATCTAATTCAATTATCAATGTATCAATGTGTCAATCTAATAATCAATGTATCAATGTTTCAACGTAATAATCTAATACAATTATCAATGTATCAGTGGATCAACGTATCAATGTAATAATCTAATACAATATATCTTGTATCAATGTATCAGTGTAATATACAATGTATCAATGTATCAATGTAATAATCTAATTATCAATGTATCAATGTATCAATGTATCAATGTAATATCTAATACAATGTATCAATGTATAAATGTATCGATGTAATAATCTAATATAGTTATCAATGTATCAATGTATCAATGTAATAATCTAATATGATATATCAATGTATCAATTAATAATCTAATACAATTATCAATGTATCAATGTAATAATGTATCAATAAATTAATCTAATACATTGTATCAATGTAATAATCTAATACAATTATCAATGTATCAATGTATCAATGTAATAATCTAATACAATGTATAATGTATCAATGTAATAATCAAATACAATGTATCATAAATGTATCAATGAAATAATCTAATACAATTATCAATGTATCAATGTAATAATCTAATGCAATTATCAATGTATCAATGTATCAATGTAATAATCTAATATATTGTATCAATGTAATAATCAAATAAAATTATCAATGTATCAATGTATCAATGTATCAATGTAATAATAATACATGTATCAATGTATCAATGTAATAATCTAATATAATTATCAATGTATCATGTAATAATGTATCAATGAAATAATCTAATATAATGTATCAATGTATCAATGTAATAATCTAATACAATTATCAATGTATCTATGTATCAATGTAATAATCTAATACAATGTATCAATGTATCAATGTAATAATCTAATACAATGTATCAATGTATAAATGTATAAATGAAATAATCTAATACAATTATCAATGTATCAATGTAATAATCTATACAATTATCAATGTATCAATGTATCAATGTAATAATATAATACAATGTAACAATGTATTAATGTATCAATGTAATAATCTAATTCAATGTATCAATGTAATAATCTAATACAATTATGTATCAATGTATCAATGTAATAATCTAATACAATGTATCAATGTTCAATGTAATAATCTAATACAATTATCATGTATCAATGGATCAATATATCAATGTAAAAATCTAATGCAATGTATCAATGTATCCAATGTAATATCTAAATGTTTCAATGTATCAATGTATCAATAATAATCTAATGTATATTGTATCATGTAATAATCTAATACAATTATCAATGTATAATGTAATAATCTAATAATTATCAATCAATGTATCAATGTAATAATCTAATGTATCATATCAATGTATCAATGTAATAATGTATCATTGTAATAATCTAATACAATGTATCAATGTATCAATGTAATAATCACAATGTATCAATGTATAATCTAAAAAATTATCAAGTACCAATGTATCAATGTATCAATGTAATAATCTAATACAATGTAAATGTATCAATGTAACAATCTAATACAATGTATCAATGTAATATTCTAATAAAATGTATCATGTATCAATGTAATAATCTAATACAATTATCAATGTATCAATGTATCATGTATCAATAATAATCTAATGTCAATGTATCATGTAATAATCTAATACAATTATCAATGTATCAATGTATCAATGTAATAATCTAATACAATGTATCAATGTATCAATGTATCATGTAATAATCTAATACAATGTATCAATGTATCAATGAAATAATCTAATGTATCAATGTAATAATCTAATATCAATGTAATGCATCAATGTAATAATCTAATTATCAAGTATCAATATATCAATGTATCAATGTAATAATCTAATATAATGTATCAATGTCAATGTATCAATGTAATCAAATACAATTATCAAGTATATGTAATAATCTAATGTCAATGTATTAATGTAATAATGTAATAATGTAATACAATGTATCAATCAATGTATCAATGTAATAATCTAATATATTATCAATGTATCAATGTAATAATCAATGTATCAATGTATCAATGTAACAATCTAATACAATGTATCAATGTACAATGTAATAATCTAATACAATATCAATGTATCAATGTAATAATCTAATACAATTATCAATGTATCAATGTATCAATGTAATAATCTAATACAATTATCAATGTATCAATGTATAATGTAATAATATAATACAATGTATCAATGTATCAATGTAATAATCTAATACAATTATCAATGTATCAATGTATCAATGTATCAATGTAATAATCTAATACAATGTATCAATGTATATCATGTAATAATCTAATAATTATCATGTATCAATGTATCAATGTAATAATCTATACAATTATCATGTATCAATAAATCAATGTAATAATCTAATACAATGTATCAATGTATCAATGTAATAATCTAATACAATTATCAATATCAATGTATCAATGTAATAATCTAATACAATGTATCAATGTATCAATGTAATAATCTAATACAATTATCAATGTATCAATGTAATCAATTATCAATGTATCAATGTAATAATCTAATCAATTATCAATGTATCAATGTATCAATGTAATAATCTAATATGTATCAATGTAATAATCTAATTATCAATGTATCAATGTATCAATGTATCAATGTAATAATCTAATACAATGTATCAATGTATCAATGTAATAATCTAATACAATTATCAATGTATCAATGTATCAATCTAATACAATGTATCAATGTATCAATGTAATACAATACAATGTATCAATCAATGTAATAATCTAATACAATGTATCAATGTATCAATGTAATAATCTAATACAATGTATCAATGTATCAATGTATCAATGAAATAATCAAATACAATTATCAATGTATCAATGTAATAATCTAATACAATTATCAATGTATCAATGTATCAATGTAATAATAATACAATGTATCAATGTATTAATGTATCAATGTAATAATCTAATACAATTATCAATGTATCAATATCAATGTAATAATCTAATACAATGTATCAATGTAATGTAATAATCTAATACAATTATCATTGTATCAATGGATCAATATATCAATGTAAAAATCTAATACAATGTATCAATATCAATGTAATCGTATCAATGTATCAATGTATCAATTTAATAATCTAATACAATGTATCAATATATCAATGTAATAATCTAATACAATTATCAATGTATTAATGTAATCTAATACAATTATCAATATCAATATATCAATGTAATAATAATACAATTATCAATGTATATTGTAATAATCTAATATAATTATCAATGTACAATCTAATAATCTAATACATGTATCAATATCAATGTATCAATGTAATAATCTAAAACAATTATCAATGTATCAATGTATCAATGTATCAAATAATAATCTAATACAAATGTATCAATCAATAAATAATCTAATACAATGTATCAATGTAATATCTAATACAATATATCAATATCAATGTAATAATCTAATACAATATCAATGTAATAATCTAATACAATATATCAATGTATCAATGTAATAATCTAATACAATTATCAATGTATCAATGTATCAATGTATCAATGTAATAATAATACAATGTATCAATGTATAAATGTAAATAATCTAATAGTTATCAATGTATCAATGTATCAATAATAATCTAATACAATGTATCAATGTAACAATGTAATAATCTAATACAATTATCAATGTATCAATGTAATAATATAATACAATATCAATGTATCAATGTATCAATGTATCTAATACAATGTATCAATATAATAATCTAATACAATTATCAATGTATCAATGTATCAATATATCAATGTAATAATCTAATACAATGTATCATGTATCAATGTATCAATCAATGTAATAATCTAATAATGTATCAATGTAATAATCTAATACAATGTATCAATGTCAATATATCAATGTAATAATCTAATGTTCAATGTATCAATGTATCAATGTAATAATCTAATACAATGTATCAATGTATCAATGTATCAATGTAATAATCAATGTACAATACAATTATCAATATATCAATGTATCAATAATAATAATACAATGTATCAATGTATCATCTAATACAATTATCAATGTATCAATGTATCAATGTAATAATCTAATACAATGTATCAATGTATCAATGTAATAATCTAATTATCAATGTATCAATGTATCAATGTAATAATCTAATACAATGTATCAATGTATCAATGTATCAATGTAATAATCTAATACAATGTATCAATGTATCAATGTATCAATGTAATAATCTAATACAATGTATCAATGTATCAATGTAATAATCTAATACAATTATCAATGTATCAATGTAATAATCTAATACAATGTATCAATGTAATAATCTAATACAATTATCAATGTATCAATGTAATAATCTAATACAATGTATCAATGTAATAATCTAATACAATGTATCAATGTATCAATATAATAATCTAATACAATGTATCAATGTATAATCTAATAATATCAATAAATGTAATAATCTAATACAATGTATCAATGTATCAATGTATCTAATACAATCAATGTATTAATGTATCAAATAATCTAACAATTATCAATATATCAATGTATCAATGTAATAATCTAATACAATGTATCAATGTATCAATGTATCAATGTAATAATCTAATATAATTATCAATGTATCAATGTATCAATGTATAAATGCAATAATCTAATACAATGTATCAATGTATCAATGTATCATAATCTAATACAATTATCAATGTATCAATGTATCAATGTAATAATCTAATAATGTATCAATCAATGTAATAATCTAATACAATTATCAATATATCAATGTCAATGTATCAATGTAATAATCTAATACAATGTATCAATGTATCAATGTAATAATCTAATACAATGTATCAATGTATCAATGTAATAATCAATGTAATAATCTAATACAATTATCAATGTATCAATGTATCAATGTAATAATCTAATACAATGTATCAATCAATGTATAATCTAATACAGTATCAATGTATCAATGTATCAATGTATTAATGTATCAATGTAATAATCTAATACAATTATCAATGTATCATGTATCAATGTATTAATGTAATAATCTAATACAATGTATCAATGTATCAATGTAATAATCTTATACAATTGTCAATGTATCAAAGCATCAATGTATGTGGAGAGATTGTTGAGAAATTATTGCCCCAATCTTATTGATTTTGATGATCACCAAAAGCCATGAGTATATTAAAAGATGCAATGAATTTATTTACATGAGCAATGAATTTATTTATCATAATTAATGAGTATGCTAAGTATGACTTTAATCAATTGAAAAGTAGCTTCAAGCTCCATGTTTAAGCTTTCAAAAAGAAATTTTTATACTTCATATTTCAATCAATGAGTTTTGGAACATATCTTGAATTGATTCTTAATGTCAAATTTATTATATTCAAGTCAAAAATTGATTAAAATTAATCTGGAATGAATTTCAAAGTCAATCAAAAAATTCTCTGATTTTTGATACGTTCCGGAGCCGACTCTAGAGTTTCAGAGTCGACTCCACTCAGTATACAGAGATGTCTGTTTTTCTCGAGTCGACCCCTGTGATTTCAAGAGTCGACCCCCGATATTGTCGAGCTGACTCCATGACTGTGGGAGTCGACTCCGCTCAGACTCCAGAGAATTATTTTTCTGAGCACTTCTCGAGTCGACCCCTTGCTTTTCATGAGTCGACCCCTGACTGTCAGGAGTTGACACCTTATTTTCGTTGAGTCGACCCCTTAACTTTCTGAATGTTTCTATTTTTGACATCGCGTCTTCGAGTCGACTCGCCTAAAGTTGGAGCCGACTCCAACAATCTGGGTGTGATTTTTTCTGATGCCAACTCAGCGCCAACGGTAAGATTTTTTTAATAACGGCTAGATTTCTTGTTTCTAATGACTATATTTTTTGCAGAGTCTATAAATAGAGAGGCCATTTTCAAATCAAAAAAGAGAAATACAAATCAAGAGAGAAAAGAAAAATCTTTCAGAAAAAGAGGAAAAACAGAGCGTCATTTGAAAAAATCCGAGATTCAAAAATAGAGTGAAAGAGAAGGAGTGAAATCAAAGGAGACTTCATCTGTGTTCAAGTTCATCAATCCAAGAAAGTTTAGAAGAAAATCCAAGAGCCATTCAAGATCAAATCAAGAGATTTTCACATTCAAAGAAGGGAGAAAAAGTTCAAATCAACTCCAACATTCAATCCGTGAAGAATCTGAGCTGAGGCCCGATTTACACTTCAAAGGAGTTGAGGAAAGAAGAAAAGCCTGCACTCAACGAATCTAAATCAGGCTTTTCTAAACTTTATTTTTATTTGAATATCTGCTCATTTAAGGAGCTGTTTTGTATTAAACTCATATTTTATCTTATTTTGCTAATTCAATCAGTGGGATTGAATTAGTGGAGGTAGTATACCTCGGCACAAGCTAGGATAGCTTGTGTTTGGGTTTTGTGCTGGTGAGCCCAAAAACCGGCTGGGTTCGTTGTGATCCCAGGAAAACAACAAGTTTGAGTTGTGAGCTTGTAAAATAACTCGACTGTAATCAGGAGATTATAGTGTGGACCCAAGTGAATCTTGGGAGTGGATGTAGGTGTTGGATACACCGAACCACTATAAAATCTTGTGTTTGCCGTGCTTATTTATCTCTCTCTCTTCTATCGTGCTTTACTTGAATTAATTATTTATCCTTCATCAATAGTTTAAATTATTTTAAAAGGCTTAATTTTTAAAGAACCCAATTCACCCCCCCCCCTTGGGTTGCCATCTGGGCCAACAATTGGTATCAGAGCAAGTGCTCATTTGTTTTTGATTGATCACACGATCAAGAGCGAAAGATCCAAATGGCAACACAAGCCAGCTCAAGTTTTGCTGAGGGCAATTTCATAAATAGACCACCTTATTTAATGGTTCCAAGTATTCATATTGGAAAGCAAGAATGATGATATTCATTCAAGCTTCAGATTATGAATTGTGGAGTATCATAATTAATGGACCTAGTACACCCACACACTTAGTTGATAGTTCAATAGTTTCTAAGCCCGAAAGGGATTGGAATGAAAATGATAGGAAGATGGCAGCTTAATGCAAAAGCCATGAATGTTTTTATACTGTTCTCTTGATGCTAATGAATTTAATCGTATCTCTACCTGTAATTCCGCTAAAGAAATATGGGATAGATTAGAGGTTACCCATGAGGGAACCAACCAAGTAAAGAATCTAAGATTATACTTGTGCATAAATATGAATTATTTAGCATGGACAATCTAAAACCATAACATGCATGTATACTAGATTTACTGATATTGTTAATGGTTTGAAGAGTCTTGAAAAACCTACACTAATGCTGATTTGGTTCGCAAAATCTTAGGTCACTACCAAGATCATGGGAAGCCAAAATGATAGTGTTGAGAAATTATTGAAACATAATTGCCCAACTTATTGATTTTGATGATTTCCAAAAGACATTGCTTTACTTTCTAAAAGGCTATGAACATGTTAAGTCAATAATGAAATATTCAATTTCAAATTGGAAACTATGAACTATTAAAAATATAATGAGTTTCTTGAATCAATTGAATATATGTTTCAGTGAGCTATACTTATGAATTCAAAAATGATTTTATATCAATCTTTTAAAGATCAATGACTTAATGAAATGCTTTGAAATTGAGCTTTACTGTTAAAACAACATTATCTAAGTCATATTTATATTTCAAAGTTGGTTGGGATGATTTTCAAAGCAAATCAGAATGTTTTCTGATTTTTGTATCAGTCCCGAGCCGACTCGAGAGTTTCCGAGTCGACCCCTGAACTTTCTCGAGCCGACTCGACTGTGCGAGCCGACTCGACTCAGACGGCAGAAAGACTCATTTTTGAGTGCCTCTCGAGTCGACTCCCAGCTTTTCGCGAGTCGACCCCTGAAAGTCACGAGTCGACTCCCAGATTTCACGAGTCGACCCCTGAGACTCATTTTTTGGTGCGTTCTGGATTCGATTGCTCGAGCCGACTCGCACAGTCCCGAGCCGACTCCCCGAATTCTGGGCGGAAATTTTTTTTTGACACATCAGCTCCAACGGATATATTTTTGAATAACGGCTATTTTTCTTTGTTTCTAACGGCTATATTGTTTCAGAATCTATAAATAGAGGAGCCATTCAACAAAGAAAGAAGAGAGAAGATATATTGAGAATCATTCAGTAAGAAATTCAAAAGAGGGAAAAACAGAGTGTTATTAGAAAAATCTTTTATTCAAGAAGAGAGATTCAAAAGGAGTGAAATCCAAGAGTGAGATTCGTGCACTCCAGATCATTCTACAAAAGCCAAGAAGGAGATCCAACTTTCAAGAGCAAATCAAAGATCTTCCATTTCAAAAAGGGAAAAGCTTCAACCAACTCCAAAGCTCAAATCTGTGAAGAATCGGTGCTGAGGCCTGATTCAACATCAAGAGGAGTTGAAGGAAGGAAAGAAAGCCAAGCCAGCTCCATCGGCAAATATCAGGCTTTTCTAACCTCATTTTTACTTAATTTGTATATCTGCTCAAAAAGGAGCTGCTTTAATTAAACTCTTTATTTTGTTTGCTGTTCAATCTGTGGATTGAATTAGTGGAGGTTGAACCTCGTTACAAGCCGGAGTGCTTGTGTTGGGTTAGTTGTGAGCCCGAAAACAACTTGTAGGGTTTTGTGCTGGTAAGCCCGTGTAAAATCAGCTGGGTTCGTTGTGATCCCGGAAAACAACAAGTTTGAGTTGTGAGCTTGTAAAACAACTCGGCTGTAATCTAGAGAGATTATAGTGTGGACCCAAGTGAGTCTTGGGAGTGGACGTAGGTGTTGGTTGCACCGAACCACTATAAAAATATCTTGTGTTTGCCGTGCTAATTGTCTCTTCTCTATCTCTCATATACTTGTGTTTGTGCTTTGCTTATTAGTTAATCCTTTCACTTGCACATCTCATTTTAAATTGTTAAAAGTCTTAAATTTTTTAAGAACCCAATTCACCCCCCCCCTCTTGGGTTGCCATCTGGGCCAACAATTGGTATCAGAGCATAGTGCTCATTTAGAGTTTGATCTCACGATCAAGAGCTAAAGGTCATTATGGCAACACAAAGTGGTTCTAGTTTTGCTGAAGGTCATTCTACGAATAGACCTCCACTTTTTAATGGCTCAAACTATTCTTATTGGAAAGCTAGAATGAGGATATTCATTCAAGCTTCTGATTATGAGCTTTGGGGTGTTATATTAAATGGACCTAGTACACCCACACACCTTATTGATGGCACTATTGTTCCAAAGCCCGAAAGGGATTGGAATGATAATGATAGGAGAATGGCTCAACTTAATGCCAAAGCCATTAATATCTTATATTGTTCCTTAGATTCAAATGAATTCAACCGCATCTCTACTTGTAATTCCGCTAAAGAAATATGGGATAGGTTGGAAATTACACATGAAGGAACAAACCAAGTAAAAGAATCAAAGATAAATATTTTGGTTCATAAATATGAATTGTTCACAATGGAACAAACTGAAACCATCACATGCATGTTCACTAGATTCACCGATATTGTGAATGGTTTGAAAAGTTTAGGAAAAGTTTATACTAATGCTGATCTTGTTCGCAAATACTCAGGTCATTGCCAAGATCGTGGGAAGCAAAAGTCACAGCAATCCAAGAAGCCAAAGACCTCAATGCACTACCCTTAGAGGAGCTTCTAGGATCTCTCATGACCCACGAATTGACAATGAGGCAGCATATTGAGGAGGAAACTAAAAAGAAGAAAACCATTGCTCTAAAGGCTGCAGAATTGGAAGAGAGCAGCAGTGATGATAGTGATGAAGATAATGATGAAACTGCTCTCTTGGCCAAGAAGTTCAGAAGATTTTTGAGGAAAAAGAAACCCTTCCAAAAACGAAAATTTGGAAATAAAATGGAAGGAGAAAAAGGAAAAGAAAGATAAGGACAAGGACAAAGAGAAAGACCCCTTGATCTGTTATGAGTGTAAGAAACCGGGGCATTATCGATATGATTGTCCACAATTGAAAAAGACCTTCAAGAAAAAGAAGAAGGCATATGTTGCAACATGGACTGACAGCAATGAATCTTCTTCCGAAGAAGAAGAACAAAAAGAGGTTGCAAATATTTGCTTCATGGCCAACGACGACGACAATGACGAGGTAAGTTCCGAAACCTCCGACAATGAATTTACATTTGATGAAATGTTTGAAGCTTTTAATGAACTAATGATAGATTTTAAATTGTTGAAAAAGAAATTTAAATCTGTGAAAAATGATAATGTTAGTTTAGCTAAAAGTAAAAATGAATTAGCTTTAGAAGTTAAGAAATTAACTAATGAAAAAGAAGAACTTAGGAAAGAAAGAGATAATCTTAATCAAGAATTAGATTCATTAAAATCTGAAACTAAAAACTCAACTAAAGACTTAAAAGATGAAATAGAAACTTTAGCTNGGAAAGAAAGAGATAATCTTAATCAAGAAAAAGATTTATTAAAATCTGAAACTAAAAACTCAACTAAAGATTTAAAAGATCAAATAGAAACTTTAGCTTTAGATAAAGAACAGCAAACTAAAGAAATTGACTCTCTTAAGAAAGATGTTAAAAAATATAAGGACATTGTTGAGAAATTCACCTTAAGTTCAACTAAACTTAACATGATCCTAGATAGTCAAAAAGCTGTTTTTGACAAAGCTGGTTTAGGATATAACACATTAAGAAAACAGAAATCTCTAAAGAATATTTTTGTAAAAGCCAACCAAAGTAATATAACTTGTTTTAAATGTAATGAAAAAGGTCACAAATCCTTTGAATGCAAGACGTTAAAACAACAACAAGTTAAATATTAAAGCTAAGAAAATATGGGTTCCGAAAGGAACAATTTTTATTGCTGCTAACCATGAAGGACCCAAGAAAGCTTGGGTACCTAAGCATAAAGTTTGATGATATTGCAGGAATGTCTTGTAGCCAAAAGATCAAAGAAAAAGTGGTACCTTGATAGTGGCTGCTCAAGACATATGACGGGTGACAAAGAAGAATTCATCACCCTGGAGGAAAAGAAAGGTGGAGTTGTGACGTTTGGCGACAACGGTAAAGGTCAAATTATGGGCCTTGGTAAAATTCGCATAACTCCATCTATAGTAATTGATAATGTACTTTATGTTAATGGTTTGAAGCATAATCTAATTAGCATAAGCCAATTATGTGATAAAAACTTTAATGTTTCATTTAAATCTTCTATATGCACTGTAACTAATTCTATTGATGATAGCATTGTATTTACTGGTTATAGACATGGCAATGTTTACTTAGTTGATCTAGAAAAATTATCTTTGAGTGATCATTGCTTAATTGCTGACAATGCTAACATAAATGAAATTAGTTGGTTGTGGCATCGTAGATTAGGTCATGCAAGCACACATCTTATTTCAAAGTTAATTAAAATGGATTTAGTTAAAGGATTACCTAAACTAGATTTTGAAAAGAATAAAATATGTGATGCATGTCAATTTGGAAAACAAACTAGAAGTTCATTTAAATCTAAAAACATTGTTTCAACTTCTAGGGGACTAGAGCTACTTCACATGGATCTTTTCGGACCAACTAGAACCACAAGTCTAGGAGGAAAGAAATATGGTCTAGTGATTGTAGATGATTATTCTAGATATACTTGGGTAATGTTTTTGGCTCACAAAGATGAGACTTTCTCGATGTTCCTGAAATTTTTCAAGAAAGTCACAAATGAGAAAAACACTACTATAGTATCTCTAGAAGTGATCATGGAACAGAATTTGAAAATCACCTATTTGAAAATTTCTGCACTGAAAATGGAATTAATCATAATTTTTCAGCCCCTAGGACTCCACAACAAAACGGTGTAGTTGAAAGAAAAATCGGACTCTAGAAGACATGGCCCGTACCATGCTATGCAAAGTAACCTTCCAAAGTACTTTTGGGCGGAAGCAATTAACACAGCATGTTACATATTAAACAGAGCTTTAATAAGACCAATATTAAAGAAAACACCTTATGAATTATGGAATGAAAGAAAACCAAATATAAATACTTTCATGCATTTGGATGTAAATGTTTCATTCATAATAATGGTAAAAACAACTTAGGAAAATTTGATGCTAAATCTGATGAAGGAATTTTTCTAGGTTATTCAACAACTAGTAAGACATATAGAATCTTTAACAAGAAAACCTTAGTAGTTGAAGAATCCATACATATAGTTTTGATGAATCTTTAGCAACTGGATCTGAAAAGATTGATGATGAGGAAGATACAAACATAATTGAAAAAGATCTTGAAAAACTTAATATTGAAGTATCTTCTGATCATGAACAAGAGGCTAAAGATGATGATAAGGACGATGATGTCAATATTGATCATAATGATGTAGATCTTCCAAGAGACTGGAGATATGCTCATAGTCATCCTAAGGAATTGATTATAGGCGATCCATCTCAAGGAATAAGGACTAGATCATACATGAGAAATATTAGTAATCATCTTGCATTTGTATCACAATTGAACCTAAAACTATTGAAGAAGCTGAAAAAGATAATAATTGGATGTTGGCAATGCAAGAAGAACTAAATCAATTTACTAGAAATAATGTTTGGACTTTAGTTGAAAGACCTAAAAATCATTCAGTAATAGGATCAAAATGGATTTATAGAAATAAACTAGATGAAAATGGCATTGTAATTAGAAACAAAGCTAGATTGGTTGCTAAAGGATATAATCAAGAAGAAGGTATTGATTTTGATGAAACCTTTGCACCAGTAGCTAGATTAGAAGCCATTAGACTATTACTTGCATTTGCATGTCATATGAATTTCAACTTATTTCAAATGGATGTAAAAAGTGCATTTTTAAATGGATTTATTAATGAAGAAGTTTATGTAGAACAACCACCAGGTTTTGAAGATCACGAATTTTCAAATCACGTTTTTAAATTGCACAAAGCTTTATATGGTTTGAAACAAGCACCTAGAGCTTGGTATGATAGGTTAAGTAAATTCTTAATAGAAAATGATTTTACAAGAGGAAATGTTGATAAAACTTTGTTTTTGAAAAGAAAAGGTAAAGATTTACTTGTAGTACAAATATACGTAGATGACATTATTTTTGGTGCTACTAACGAATCTCTTTGTCAAGAATTTGCAAAGTTAATGCAGGGAGAATTCGAGATGAGCATGATGGGAGAACTCAACTTCTTCCTTGGACTCCAGATCAAACAAAGCAAAGAGGGAATCTTTATCAACCAAACCAAATACACAAGAGAACTACTCAAAAAGTTTGGTATGGAAACAATGAAACCCCTCGGAACTCCAATGAGTCCTTCATGCAAGCTGGACAAAGATGAAGAAGGTAAAAAGATTGATCAAAAATACTATAGAGGTATTATCGGATCCCTTCTTTATTTAACAGCAAGTAGACCATATATCATGTTTTCAGTATGTTTATGTGCTAGATTTCAATCTGAACCTAAAGAATCACATTTAATAGCGGTTAAAAGAATCTTAAGATATCTAAATGGAACTAAAAATGTAGGTTTATGGTATTCTAGAGATTCCACATTAAACCTAATTGCATATTCAGATTCTGATTATGCTGGTTGTAAATTGGATAGAAAGAGTACTAGTGGTGCATGCCAATTCTTAGGTAGTAACTTAATCACATGGTTTAGCAAAAAGCAAAATTCAGTTGCATTATCAACTACTGAAGCTGAATATGTAGCAGCTGGAAGTTGTTGTACGCAAATCCTATGGATTAAGCGACAACTTGAAGACTATGGTATCACACTCAATAAAACTCCCATAAGATGTGATAACACTAGCGCAATCAACTTAACTAAAAATCCAATTCAACACTCAAGAACAAAACACATAGAAATTAGATATCATTTTATAAGGGAACATGTAGCTAATGATGAAATTTGTTTAGATTATGTAAACACTGAAGAACAATTAGCTGACATATTCACTAAACCTTTAAGCGAAGAAAGATTTTGTTATCTTAGAGGAGAGTTAGGAATTTGTAACCCTTTTGAGTAAATTTTGAAACCTCTAAGGAAATATATCTAGAATTCTTTCAAATTCTCAAAATCTTAAGGAAATCTCATCTAGAACTCATATCAATGTGATCTCTCAAAATTTATGATTTTTAATCATACTCAAAGATCAAATCCGGGTTCATTTCAGACTTTTAAAAAATTTCGATTTTTTTCTGAAATGGTTTCGGAGCGACTCGAGAGTTTCGGAGTCGACTCGAGTTTCTGCTGAAACTCAGGAGTCGACCCCTCTTCTGAGCGAGTCGACTCGAGATCGCATCTGTGCTCTGTGACTTACCCGAGCCGACTCTACGCTTTGCGCGAGTCGACTCGACGTGGTCCCAAATCGCTTATTTAGGGCACGAGCCGACCCATCGTTCGATTCTAATCATTCCAAATCATTCTCAAAACCCTCCAAAACCTTTCAAATTTTCCAAAATCTTCCAAAAACCTTGAACAATCATTCCACCTTGAATCAATGGCCCCCAAAACCCGTGGTGTCAGTAGTAGCCGTGCCGGGATGAAAAGGAAGAAGACCGTGCGTCGACCCGTCCGCGAGCCGACTCCGGAATCTTCGTCTGCTTCCTCTTCGGATGATACACCTGCTCCTACTGTCTCTACTCCTCAGGTAGACCTTTTTGCAAGTAGGGTCATTACCACTGGAAGGAAGTTTGATTTCAATTTATTTGAGAGAGAGGGATTACTTGTAGGTTCACAGTTGAGAGAAATGGGTTTGAGAAAATATGCTCCCTAGACTGTCCTACATACCCTGCACGGTTAAAGAATTTTATAGAAACTTATCTAGAGGAGACAATGGATTGGTCAGTACTGTCAGAGGAGTTGGTTTGAATGTCTCTGCCGTCATTCTTTCTAAGCTATTGGACTTACCCCTATCAGGACCCTCCACCTTTGAACCAGAGGATAGGTCTCCTGCCCTCACCAGATTATTGAATAGAAACTTTGAGGGATTTGAAGAAGTTTTTGCCAGTCAGCTGCCACTGGACTTAAGATTGCTACACAACATTTGCAGCAGAATTCTATTCCCTAAGACAGGCCGGTTTGACTACTTATCTGAGAGGGATATATTTGTCATGGATGCTGTAGTTTCAGGGAAGCCAATCAACTTACCCATCATGATATTATGGTATATAGCTGATTGTGGAAGTAAGAGGAAATCCTGTCTTCCCTATGGTATGATCTTGACTCAGTTATTCAGAAGCCAAGGGATTGCTTTTAGTGATAGTGAGCCCAAGAAGAATTTGAGACATACTGACTACTACTCTCTGGCCACTATTCACCGCATGGGCTTCAAGAAGGTTAATGGTAATTGGATAAGAAAAAGTCAAGATGATGTTAGAGCTGAGGACAGAGTTGAAGACGTTGGAGCTGAGGTCGAGGTTGGACCTTCTGTTGCTGGACCGTCTGAGGCAGGACCTAGCATGCATTATTCTCCTCCACCTCAGGCTTCATCTTCTTCTGTGAGTTTTTCAGATGAGCAGTTATGTCAACTTAGATCTATGTTTGCTGAGTTTGATAATCAAAGGAAAGATGAAATTGGTCAATTAAGAGAAGACATTAAAGAATTAAAGGAAAATATCATTTCAAGACTTGATTTATTTTCATTCTCTATTGGTACTCATGTGGATTCACTCAATGCTGAGCTTAAGAATATCTTTGAAAGACTTCAAGGGATAGATGATGGATCCAATGTATATCTTGATAGAACCAATCAGTTAAGAAGAGATATTGATGCAGCTGTTGATCAAATTCAAGTAACCATGAATGACTTTAACAAATCTCAAAAGGATGATATCATGGAGATGATTGGACACTTAAAAAGTTTGATATTCAAGCGTGTCAAATGAACTTAATACTTATCTCAGTCTGTATCTCTAGATTGTATCTAGGAAATTTTGCTTTAATTTGAATGTATTTGAACTTTGATGAATCTAAGTTGGTTTAAATTTGATTCCATAAGCTTGTGTTACATTTTGATGTAATTTGATGTACTTTTAAAGTAATGAGAAAAGTTATGTTCATTTCAAGTATGAGTACACTTGAATCTCTTTGAATGCCTATGTTTAATTGATATAATTTTGAATATCTCAATACTCAATTGATAACTTAAATGCTGAATGAATTCGAATGAATTAACCTTGTTGATGCTCTGATGCATTTCAACCTTTTTGTTGATTACAAAAAAGGGGGAGAGATTTATATGAATCAATCGTATATTGCATCATCTTTTTAATTGCCCTAATTCAATAAGGGGGAGAGAATTAAATAAGAAAAAGGTTATTTGGCTTAAGGTTTTAAATTTAAAATTTTTTTATTGAGGTTCTTAGGGGGAGCTACCTCATTGAGGGGGAGCTTTTCCATGAACACAAAAGCTGATTTTGGTATCATAAATCTTTCAATGTTATAATGAATATACTCAATGTTTTTGTCATCATCAAAAAGGGGGAGATTGTTGAGAAATTATTGAAACATAATTGCCCCAACTTTATTGATTTTGATGATTTTCAAAAGCCATGAGTATTTTAAAGAAAACAATGAGTTTATCTATCAAAAATCTTGAGCTTACTCAAAAAGAAACCAATGGACTCTAAATGGTTTAATTCACTGATTTTTGAATCAATTTGAAAGAGAAGTTTTCTAACTCTATTTTGAGATCTCGAAAAGAAATTCTTACATAATATATTTTAATCTATGATTTCTTGAAACATGTCTTGAATTCATGCTTAATGACATATCTATTGTGTTCAAGTCAAAATATCATTTAAAATTATTTTAATATAATTGGGACGAGCTTTAAAGACAATCAGAACTTTTTTTCTGATTTTTGTATCGCTCCCGAGCTGACTCAAGGGTTCCCGAGTCGACTCCCCAATTGTCTGAGTTTCAATATTGTCCTGAGTCGACACTTGAGTTTTCAAGAGTCGACCCCTGAAACCTTCGCGAGCCGACTCAAGACTGTGCGAGCCGACTCGACTCAGACACCAGAAAGTCTCATTTTTGAGCACTTCGCGAGTCGACTCCCCATGTTTCTCGAGTCGACTCCTGACTTTCAGGAGCCGACACTTATGATTTCGCGAGTCGACTCTTCAATGCTTAAAATGTTTCTATTTCTGGAGTGGACGTAGGTGCTGGTTGCGCCGAACCACTATAAAAATTATCTTGTGTTTGCCGTGCATCATTTTCTCTATCTCTATCTCTCTTTATCAACTGCTTGTTCATTGCTTATTAGTTAATCTTACTTGCACATCTTGCTAACTAATCAATTAAAGTTAAAAAGTCGTAAAATTTTTAAGAACCCAATTCACCCCCCCCTCTTGGGTTGCCATCTGGGCCAACACTTAGAGTTCACCTTAATCTGATAAAAAAGTTTGAGAAAAATTATAAGTTAGAGTGATCACTTATCAATAGAGGAAGGCCATATATTATAATTCAAGGATCAGAGGATGTCAATTTAAACCTAGATACTTGGTGTTGAGGAAAACCTTAGCACTATGATGAACTAATTTGAAGTTGATTTTAGTGATTCATTATTTTTATTTTCTGCTACTGTATATTAACTTGATAATGTAGGTTGAGTTGACTTATATGTCAATGTGGCTAAACTAAAAGTAAGCTGTTACTAGACATGGGCACTGGGCCTGGCAAAAGTAATGGCTAGAAACGGCTATAGGGAGGTTTTTTTTATCATTTTAACTCCCCCAACAGCTATATTGAAGGGTATTTTTGAAAATTTATTTTTGGGACTTCTATAAATAGCCCATTCCTTTCTCATTCTCACCACACCAAACCAACTCTTCTCTCCTTCTCTACTACTACTATTTTTGTCTTCTAGCAAGTGCTCTAGCAATTTAATTTTTAATTTGCAAGTGTTTTAGGAAGTGGTAAGTGCTCTAGCAAGTGTTCAAGTGCTACACAAGAGAAGATTCTTGTTGAGAAGTTTGAAGTACAAGAGAAAGAATATCACTTCTTGTTGAGAGGTGAGAGCACAAGAGGAAGCTCACAAATCTTGGCTCCACGCCTCCATCTCTAGTCCTCTTCTCAATTCCTTTTTGTGGTTAGTTTTTAATTTTTTGCATTCATTAATTAAAATTTTAGATATAACATCTTTTGACAAAAGTTAATTTGGTATGCCCCCTGCTTCTGAGGAAGAGAAAACTAATCCCCAAGTTTTCTCTAGAGCCAGTGTTAGTGAACGGAGTAAAGGTCAAACCTCTTCTCATAAGAGGATTAGTGATGTTTGAATGATTTTGATAGAATTATGGTTGATGGAGTTATGAAAGCAAAATGCAGAAAATGTGTAAAACTTTATAGTTGTACTAGTAATGGGAGAACATGACATTTAAAAGACATCAAGAGACTCATAGAATGCAAGATTTTCATCAGTAAAATATCCTTAATATACAAGGGGATCACTTGCAAATACTTTTGCATATAATCATAAAAATCAGAAGAAATTATTTGTAAGATGGATAGTTTAGGATGAATTGCCTTTTAGTTTATGTGAATCTTATAATTTTGAACAATATGTTCAATTAGGCCTACAATCTGCTTATAGAAGAACTAGTAGGCGTACATTTAGAAAAGTAGCTCTGATAAACTTTTTAGCAATAAAATAAAGTTTAATTGAAATGCTCTCAAATTAAATGCTAGAGTTTCTTTAACTTCTGATATTTGGTCGGCATGTAATTGTTTTATTGCTATTAGTGGTCATTATATTGATGATAATTGGCAACTAAATAAATAAATTCTTGCTTTTCATACTTTTAATTTTTTGCATTCGGAGCAACAAATTTTAAATACTATTTATCAAACTACATGCTCATATAATATTAATGATAAAATAATGTCTATTACTTTTGATAATGCATCTAATAATACTTCTGCTATTGCATTATTAAATGACTCATTGCATCCCATTTTAAATGGATAATTATTTCACATTAGATGTGCATGTCATATATTAAATCTTTCTTTTCAAGCTAGCATGGACATAATTCAAGATGTTATTTCAAAAATTAGAAATACAGTTTCTTTTATTCATGCTTTAAGAGCAAGACTTTAAGAATTTAAACAATTATGTGTAGATTATAGTAAATATTTTAAAAAATTTAAACTTGATGTAATTACTCGTTGGAATAGTAAATATACCATAATATATGATGCATATCCAAATAAGAACTTATTAAGTGCATATATTAATGATCATGGATTAGGATTTATATTGACTGAAACTGATTGGAATAAAGGTAAAATTTTTGAAGATTTTTTTATTTCTTTTTATGATGCTACAAATGTTCTTTCTGCTATTTATTATCCAACTTCTTGTTCATTCTTACAAAAAGCATATGTAATTAGTGAAAAATTTAATGAACATAGATATGATGATGTTTTAATGCCTATTATACATCAAATGGAAACTAAATGGAATGAATATTGGGACAGACATGTCCTTTGCATAACTTAGCTGTTGTTTTTGATCCTAGAGTTAAATTAAGTAGCGTATTATTTTAATTGATGTATATTGTGAAAACATGGTTAAAGATCCTCAACCTGCTAAAGATGAGGTAACACGAATTCTTAATGATATTTATGCTTTATATGATGAAAAAATTTGTGGATCTAGAATACCTACATAAAGCTCTACTTCTTCTAGTTCTCGTTCTTTATCTATTTTTTATTCATTGCAAAAAGAAAACACACATACTTCATCTTTTTCATCTTCATCTTCTTCGTCTTTAAGTAGTGAACTAGAATTTTATTTATGAAATGATCTTTGTTCTGCATATGATGAAGATCAAATAGAGAGTCTATATGTATTAGCTTGGTGAAAGAGTGTTAGAAATCAATATCCTCTTATGTCTGCCATTGCACGGGATATTTTAGTTGTGCCAATGTGTAGCATCAGAATCCGCTTTCAGTATAGGTCGGCGTGTTCTGGACGAAAAGAGAAGTAGGATGACTGGCAAGACGGTTGAGATGCTTTTATGCTTCAAAGATTGATTGGATGCTAAGGCGAGGCTTCAAGATAAAGGTGGACATGACTTAACCATTGAAGATGATGATGATACAAATACCACTGATGAGTGAACCATCTCTATTTTTATATTTATATTTTTTTTTTTTATTGTTAAAGTGAGTTATCTCTATTTTTTTTCTTTCTTATTATATTCTGAGGTCAAGCCTAGCCCTCCTTCCTTTATGTACCATTTTGATTTTAAATTAATAAACTGGCAGGGGTCTGTGTCAAACCCCCTACCATTAAGGTGGCTTCATATTAATAAATCCTTTATTTTTAATAATTTTTTAATTAATTAAAAAAATATTTTTTAACTTAAATTTTTTTTAATATCAAACCCTTATGGGCCGTGCCGGTCCAAGCCCTTGTGGGCCCCTTTTGGGCTGTGCCGTGCCTAGCATGATTGGGCCATGCCAACCTAGGCTCGTGATGGGCCGTGTCGGGCTTGGTTCGCAGGCCAAACTTTTCAAGCCCGCGGCACGGCCCTTGTTACTGGATTATGCCAGGCATAGCCAGATACTGTAGCTACCGGGCCATGCCAGGCATGGCCCGACTCGTGCCGGCCTAGGCCGAGCCATGGACGGTCCGGTCCAGTACCTTTGTCTAGCCATTACGTTAATCAAAGCACCATATGCATTACGTTAATCAAAGCACCACATGCATTGGATATTCGAAAATAGACATAACATGGCTAACCAAATTGGTATGACACCTTGCCGAGAAAGAGAAATCCTAGACAAAGAAGGCTTCCTTGACACAACAATCTGAGGATTCTATCTTATTTGAGGCACAATTTAATTCAAATAGGAGACCATCGTCCAATATGGAAAGAGTTCCTCACGGTAATAGTTTCATTCATAAATTTAGCTCATTAGAATCGTTCATCAATAAATTATTAATTCTTGAAAGACTCTCTCGTATGTCCATAAAAACATATCTGAACTTGATAGGCAAATAATTCTATAAGCTTTAGCTCTCAAAATTTAGAACGTTCCGAACAGAGAACTCTTGGTCCTTTTTCCCTTGTAAAGGCTGACTTGGGTGTTGTAACATGAGCTATAAGCTGATTTGTTTTGGTTGACGGGAGAACATCATTTGGGGCCGAGTTGTGCTGCACGAATGAAAACCAGATAGGCGTGGGTAAAGCCGCTGATTGGAGCTTGAAAGTGAGCCCACTAGACAACCATAGCTTCAGAGGAAAAGTTTTTATGCACTATATTCGGTGCATAAAAATGTGCATTGAATGCGATAATTGATTGCTCATTCGTGTAAGCGCGCATGCCATGATCTATTAAGCTGCAACATGCTTTGCATGTGCACTCGCATGAGCTTATAACCAAAGACTTTTCCTAGCTTCAAGTTTTCCAAAAGCAATGACCGAGCAAGCACATGCTCGGTCCCACAACTCCTTGGCATCCTCAAGCTCCTAAGGTAGTGTTTGACTTTTCAAAAGTTATCCCTGGATACGTGTATAGTATAGAGAATTAGAGAATAGCTAAGAGAATAAACATCTTTTTAAAATTACAATTTTATTATTAAAAAATAATTTTTATTTCTAAATTTTTAAAAAATAAATTTAAAAAATAACCCATGCTAATGGCTTAACTTTTTTTTAAAAAAATATATCTCTCTATTTCCTATTCCTTTTCTGAACGTGAGGTCCACCAGCCCCATTCGAACCTGAGGCCCAACGGCTAATCGGCCATCACACTCGGCTGTCCATTTGAGATCATGAGGGACCCGGACGTCACTCACCGCCCTTGACGTGTACCATTCCATCACGTGCGGGGCCGGCATAAAATATCATCGACTGTCGATTGTTTTTTAATCTTTTCCCTGCACCGCCAGCAGCGGCGGACGGCCACCATCGTCCAACTGTACTTTGGCTCGTGGGTTGTTCAGGTGGTGCCACGCCATCCTGCCTGCTAATTGAATGCGGGCGTTCGGTCCTTGGACGAAAGAGACGGCTTCCTCGCTTTTTATCCGGCAAGGGCGCGGCTAGACGACGAGGAAACGCAACCCACGGTCGGTCGTGGGTTACAAGGAGCAGTGGTTTTTCAAAATTCGTGTTGCCATCGGTTCCAAACCTATCGAAGTTTATCCGGATATCACCGCACGGCACTAACTAGCCGGGCCAGGTCGCTGTGCAATAAACCCTCTAGATAGCTGATTTTTTTTTTGTTTAATTTAATTCCCTGCCTCTCTTAAACGGCATCTTGCCATTTGCTGGAAAAATCAGCTACCATGTTGAAGCCTCCACCCAAATCAAGGACCAGCTAATCAGTCTCGTAGCCAGTGGCGGAATTTGAAACTGATGCATGGTAAAATTATTATTACATCAATATTTATGTATACGATGAATAGGCTAAAGTTATTTTTGATTTATGACTTGTTAACTATCATGTTTGAAAAAAAAAAATTTGCTATATGATATGACTGATGAAATCATATGAGTTAACGGTAAAAGTTGAGACGACCCTAAATTCCAAGACGGTCTTATCTTCGGAAGTGGCCCTAAGGCGGCCTCGTCTCCGGACTCAGTCCCATACTCCAAAGTCGGCTTTAGTCGACCTCAGCACCAACTCGGCCCCAAGGTGTCTCATCTCCGGAAGCGGCCCCAATCGCCAAGGCGGCTTCGTCTCTGGACTCGGCCCCAGACTCCAAAGTTAGCTCTAATCGGCCTTAGCACCGACTCGGCCCCAAGGTGGCCTCATCTCCGGAAGTAGCCCCATTCGCCAATGCGGCCTCGTCTCCGGACTCGGCCCCAACTCCAAAGTCGGCCTAAGCACCGATTCGGCCCCAAGAAGCCTTATCTCCGAAAGTGGCCTCAACTTTCAAGGTGGTCTCATCTTCGGATTCGGCCCCAGCTTACAAGGCGGCCTTGTCTCTGGACTCGGCCCCAGTTGGCCTCAACACCAACTCGGCCCAGAGTCGGCTCTAGCACTGACTCCAAAGTCGGCCCAGTTGGCCTCAGTACCGACTCCAGAGTCGGTCTTCTCACCGACTACATAATTAGTACCGACGCCAACACCAGAGTCGGTCTCCAAACCTTGGCAGGGCCAAGCTATCTCAATGCCTTGGAAGGGCCGAGCTATCTTCGAACTTCGGCAGGGTTGAGCTATCTTAATACGTCGCCAGGATCGATCATCATCCCTTCAATTTAAGTGCCATTGTTGCTTCAAACCATGCTGGATATCTCGGATGATGAACCACCCAGATCGCAAGGATCACGGAATGAGCTTCTCAAAATGGAAACGAAAACCAAATACAACACTCCGTCCATGATCAACAAGATTCTAAATTCTTGATAAAGCATCCGTCAGCTTCATCAACTGCCGATCCCTGTAACCATTGGGATTTTGACCTTATTAGATGCCAATTCCCTAAAATGCACCTAAAAAATTAGGTATCGATTCACCTCCTTGGCAGCGTACAAATACCAAGTCCCAAAACCCTTCAGGTACCCTCTCGAAAGCAATCTAAGCCCAAAGAAAACTATAGCAAAGGCCATTGCTCCTGAAAAATCATCTCAAGAAGATGATCTTTCTGCTGGAGCCTTCTTCTCTCATCTGATTGCTGGAGATTTTCACTGACTTGGGCGTTGGAGGGTCTTTCACAGGGACCACCCTTCGTGCTTCCTACGTTAAGACTGCCTTGCAGGTCCATCGGGACGGGAGTGTGCTACCCGAATCCTAACGTGCGCCGCCACTAAGCCAAAGAATGGATTTCAGCAGCAACATATTGGCACTAGAGGAATGACATTATGTCCCGTTAAACTTGTAATCAAAAGACAAGTTCCTAAGAAGAACGATGATTCCTCAATGGCCAATCGTAACAGAGCAACCACAGATGCTCCTGATCAGGCCACCTCTCAAAGCCTGATCCCACAAATAACACGGCACCCTCGCAACCATCATCGATTGATGTTCTTCCATCGCTAGCAGCTCTTGTCATCCAGGACCAGTTTGCCATGCTGGTCCAACAAGTTCAAGCCATATCACAACTGGTGCAGAGGCTTCATGGAGTTCCTCTTCCAGCTGCACCCACTCAGCAGCTTCTGATGGAACAGTCATCCCGGTCCTATCGGTGGTCCCTCCGCTCAATCCACCGAAAACCACCAGCCTCCGCGATAGCCCGACCATAAAGAAGTTGAACCAGCACCACGAAGGGAAGGAGATAGGAGCATGCCCAGATCTCGTTGAGCTCGCTCCTTACCTCCAGTATTCTTTCGCATGACTCAACGCAACGGTTGCGATCCCCCCATCTAGTCTCTCCTACTGCTCAGGATGACGTGCTGCAACGATAACTATCGCACTGAACCTACTGGTGGCTGACGTGTTAAAATGATTGTCCATGCTAGATCCTACCAGATATAGCCAAGCGAAGAGGAGAATCGGTTTGAAAGGGTCAGGTGCGAGGGGCTCATCTCTTCAAATGAGGACATTAAAGAGATATGGTGCCTCTAAGATATGGAACTCAGATCACTTCCGAGCAATGAAGACTTTCAAGGGATACGGTACCCTCAGGATATGGAACTCGGGTCATCTCGAGCAATGAAGACCTTAATGGGATAAAGTACTCCGAAGACATGAAACTAAATTAAACCCCGAATATATTACTAGTGAAGTATGCCTGAACCGAGCCATTTTGCTCATTGTAATAAAACTTCACTCTTCGATTCAAATATTTCTTATTGAAGAATAATCTTCCTTGAGTTGTGGATGAAAAGAAGATCTCGCCCAATCTTTGAACTACGGCTCTCTTTCTTCAAACCTTGACAGGGCCAAGTAAAATTTTTTTCATACCTCAGCAGGATCAAGCAACATTCTTCGAACCTTGGCAGGACCAAGTAAAAATTTCTTCGTACCTCGGCAGGTCAAGCAACATTCTTCGAACCTTAGTAGGGCCAAGTAAAAATTTCTCCGTACCTCGGTAGAGTCGAGCAACATTCTCTAAACCTTGGCAGGGCCAAGTAAAATTTTTTCATACCTCGGCATGACCGAGCAACATTCTCCAAACCTTAGCAGGGCTAAGTAAAAATTTCTCATACTCGGCATGGCCGAGCAACATTCCCGAACCTCGGCAGGGTTGGACAACTTTCTTCGTACCTCGGCAGGGCCGAGCAACTTTCTTTGTACCTTGGCAAGGCCAAGTAAAATTTCTTCGTGCAATGATCTCCGCACCCTGGCGGAGCGAGGTAAGATTCTTTTCGAACCTCGGCAGGGCCGAGCAATTCTTGGTACAGTAAAAAAGTTCCTCCAATCGAATTAAGTCAACTAGAACTATATTCCCTATGCCCGAACTTATGCTTCAGACTAAAAAGTGGGGGGCATGTGATGTGGGTAAAATTATCATTGCGCAAATATCTGTGTATATGACGAAAAGGCTAGAGCCACTTTTGGTTCCTGACTCGTTAACTATCATGTTTGAGAAAAGACAAACTGCCTTGTGATATGGCTGATGAAGCCGCATGTGAGTTAATGGTGGAATTTGAGGTGGCACCAAACTCCAAGGTGGCCTCATCTCGAAAGCAGCCCTAAGGTGGCCTTGTCTTGGACTCAGTCCCAGGCTCCAAAGTCGACTTTAGTTGGCCTCAGCACCGACTTGGCCCTAAGGAGGCCTCATCTTCGGAAGCGGCCACAACCGCCAAGGCGACCTCATCTCCGAACTCGGCCCCAGACTCCAAAGTCGGCTCTAGTCGGCCTCAGCATCGACTTGGCCCCAAGGCTGCCTCATCTTCGAAGTGGCCCCATCCGCCAAGGCGGCCTCTTTTCGGACTCGGCCCCAGACTCCAAAGTCGGCTCTAGTCAGCCTCAGCACCGACTTGGCCCCAAGGCGGCCTCATCTCTAAAAGTGGCCCCAGCTTCTAAGGTGGCCTTATCTTCGGATTTGGCCTTAGCTTCCAAGGCGCCTCGTCTCGAACTCAGCCCCAGTCGGCCTCGGCCTCCAGAGTCGGCCCTAGCACCGACTTTGATGTTGGCCCAATCAGCCTCAGCATCGACTCCAGAGTTAGTACCGATGCCATCATCAGTCTCAACGCCAACACTAGAGTCGATCTCTAAACCTCGGTAGGACCAAGCTATCTCAATGCCTCAGAAGGACTGAGCTATCTCCGAACCATGGCAGGGTCGAGCTATCTTAGTACCTTGTCAGGATCAATCCTCATCCCTTCAACGTAAGTGTCATTGCTGCTTCAAACCACGCTGGATATCTCAGAGGATGAACCACCCTGATCGCAAGGATCGTGGAATGAGCTTTCCAAAACGGAAATAGAAGCCAAATACAACACTTCGTCTATGATCAATGGGATTCCAAATTTTTGATAAAGCGTTCGTCACTTTATCAACTGCCGATCCACATAACCGTTTGGATTCCGGCCTTATCGGATGCCAACTCCCTAAAATGCGCTTGAAAAATCAGGTAATGGCTCACCTCCTCGGCAGTATACAAATATCAAGTCGCAGGACCCCCTCAAATACGCTCTCGAAGGCAATCTAAGCCCAAAAAAAACTCTAGCAAAGGCCATTACTCCAGAAAAATCATCTCAAGGAGGAAGATCCTTCTGCTGGAGCCTTCTCCTCTCATCTGATTGCTGAAGATTTTCATTAATTTGGACATTGAAGGTTCTTTCGCAGGGACCATCTTCCGTGCTTCCTGCGTAAAGACTGCCTTGCAAGTCCATTCGGACGGAAGAACGCTATTCGGATCTCGACGTGTGTTGCCATCAAGCCGGAGAACGAATTTCAGTAGAAACAGAAACCTTTTCTTGGTAGGGGTTTGACAACATAAGTTAGAAAACTTGTTAGATTATATCTAATGGTATCTCTGGAAACTTTTGAGGTGGATCTCGGTTACAACTTGAGTTGCTAAGAAGATTAAAAACAGAGTCGTCATCATCATCATCCTCATTCGTGATATTATTTTAATTTAATTTGGGTCCTTAAAGGATTTATACAGCTAGAATGATATAATATTAATTCAGAGTAGGCCACCAAAGGTCTCATTCAGCTCATAAAGGATAAGGCCATCGCACTAATTTGCCGATAATATGGAGCACAGAGCCGTCCCTCAACCATATAATTCTGGGAACAAATAAGTGCGGTCAAGTTTCCAATAAAGACTTGTTTGCTGGTGCCTTCGGAAGGAATAAGCGTCGTGCTCTGAATTTCAAGGCCTTCTAAGGTAGTGCTGGATAAAACTATTGATTGCATAAGACCGGACGCCAACTAGTCGCTTAAAGTTCGAGCTAGCTATCTTGATCGTCAATGTCTTTGCCATGTATATAAAATATTTCAGAAGTTAAGAGGAGCCCAGGGAAGTTAACCTTTTATAAGATTTATTAATAGGCTTTTCACTAATGTAAAAGATCATGGATGTAGGGATATATCTTGATTCAGATGGTATAGCTCTCGTCTTTTCTTTTCTTTTCTTTTTTTAAAAGCAAGAGACGGGTTTGATTTTGAAAGATAAGAGCTCAATCTGTCACTCCAGGAAACTTAGCTTTCTTAATTTGCTGCTGTTCGCATCATCACTCCACGCTAAACCGTCTTTGCATCCGTTTGATAGAACTGAAAGAGACTTCCCCACAGGAATCCTATCCTTTCTCCTCTGGGAGAAGAAAGAAGAAAGCAAAAGATCCATTCTCCTTCCCCTCTTTGTCCCCACCACCCTTCTAAAGCTCAAGCTTCTCCCACGGGTAATCCTAAAGTTATTTCCCTCGCTTTCCCTCTCCTTTTCACATCACCATACTCTCTCTCTCTCTCTCTCTCTCTCTCTCTCTCTCTCTCTATATATATATATATATATATCCTGAATTCTTTTTATCTTTTATGTTTGTTATTTTCCAGCAGGAGCTGGTGTGAAACTCGTCTTTGGTTCTTATAAATGAACGAGGGCCTCCCATACAATGAATTATAGATTATAGGTTATCTTGATGGGTGCCTATGAACGTTGAGTGATGCAAAGCCTGATTAGATATTTCAGCTGATGGGGACGTTCTGGCCTTCGAGAGCGAGTACTTGGTGGAGACTCGAGATCGTCGTGGATGGGGACATGCTTGGGGTGATGCCGCACACCATTCGGTTCTCTCCAGAAGGGGGAGCTGTGGAGTCCATGAATAATAAATAACATTGTCCGGATCACTCCACCGCAGTCCAAATGAATTCCTGCAAGCTGTTGTTCTTTTGTGAATTCTAAAGTTCTGTTTTAAGCATTGGTTGTGAGTTCTTTCTTACATGCATAGTTTTGGAGTTATTCAAGCAAATGCAACTTCGTATGCCTCTTTGATAAAGTATTGCTATATATTATCTAGTTTGAGGATTTGATATCGAGGGCACGACTAGTGTGTGCATTCTTCTCTATTAGTTGACAGCAGGGGCAATGCTGCTTTTCCCCAAATTACCAGTATAGCTCCATTTCACCCTCAGGTTTGACATGAATCACAGCATTCTCCTTGAAATTTTTCCTTCGTCATGCTGTTCCACTTGTGATCATTCTCATGCGTGTTCACTGGGATAACCGTCACCTTTTCAGTAAAGTTTTTGATGGTCATCATCTTCATTTTTTCCCCTCTCCTTTGACAAAGTTTACATAATTGGCCTAATTTCTCCCACCACTATATGCACCTTAAGTATTTGATCTGCTCTGTGCCGGGATGACTATCTGTTCGAGTTGCCAGTTTATAACAAACAATCTTTTCAGAAGTGAAAATTTCTGTTTATCAAGAATTCTAAGATTTTGACCTTTTTTTTTTGCATGATTCTCCTGTTCAGTGCTGTGGATTAGGTCATTTGCGCATTGTAGGAATTTGCCACTAGGATAAATTTCTACCAAGGTATGTTCCTACTGTTTATTGGCTTATACTTTATTCTATATGTTGAACCCCATTTGGATGAAACGAGGCTTGTTGCTTGGTTGGCTGTTGGTATGTTAAATGTATTGTGATAGATAAACTGAAATATTTTGTGCTTTCACATTGAAATGCATCTTTATTTCATTGGAATTCCTTCTTCGAAGCCGTTTCCTGGTTGATCTTTTTTTTTTTTCCTAATCATCTTGAGATTTTCACATAGTTTTTCCTGGACTCATGCCCCTTTTTTTTTCATCTTTTAATGTTGGAAGATGCCTTTCTTTCATCATCCTATCTCTTTTTTCTTCTTCTCATTCTTACTTTCTTTTTTTTTCTTTTTTTTCTTTCTACTTATTTTTCGTGGCAAAAAATAAGGAAGCAGCTAATTGCGAAGATTGATAAAACAATAGAGAATTAGTTAGGATTAGCTATGCGATTCCGAAATGGCAACACAGCATGAGCATCCATCATTTTCCCATGATAGCTAAGGTATGGAGCTTATGCCGGTGAATGTTTAGTCTTACATTGATCATGCACGAAAAGATTCTTGATACTTATACAAGTTTAAGGAGCCTAAATAATACATTTTGGCTAGTTTTTTTAAGGAAAAATCTTAGGTTGTAACACAAGGCATGATGCTAAGATTATGTTTCAACAGAACTGAGATATCCTGAGCCAAGTAAACCCAAGCCAAAGCCAAGATTGGGGAACCAGAAGTCTGAGCTGAGCTTGGCAATACTTAACAATGTTTTACTTTGAAGCATGTTAGTTTCAAACTACATTATGTTTCCTATCATGTTTGTAAGCTATTTTCAAGGACAGGAGGGGCCTAAAAAACAGACAGGAAGGCCTAAGCTAGCATATATATATGGAGTTCGTAAGAAAGCAAAAACAATTGCATTAACTGTTTAACACTGAAGGCAGCCCATATTATGGACTGTTCATAAATAAGGAATTCTAGAGTTGTCCTCAAATGTTTTATAAAAGGCTTTGCTGGTTATAGCAATGTTTTGTTATTGTTGTGATCTCTTTCTTCCATAATTGATGATATTGTGAATCTATACTCGGCAAAAATGGGTGCATGATTGGTCATATGCTAGTTGGAAAAAGAATTCTCAAGGCAGGCATGCACAAATGTGCCCTTAGATTCAAGTTTACTAAGAATTAATGACTCAAACTGGGAATATCCGAAAGACAGAAGGATTTATGTTGTTCGACCTAAGTTGGAGAAGCCCAAAAATGACAGTCCAAGAGATTCTTCTCATACAAAAAGCAACAAGAAGCCATCTGCTGATCTTAAAATAAGGAATACATAGTTTTTATCAAGAAAAATGAATTCTTTACAAGTACGACATGCTTTGCCAGCTAACAAATGGTTGATGTTGACGCCGAGTTACTTTCTTCAAAAGCCGAAGAAACGGATGTCCTTCTCGCCGGACTCCTGCAAGAAAAGTCCCCAAAGACCGAATGCTCTAGTAGGGACCCTCCGACGCTCAAGTTAGTCACTCGGGAACAGATGAGAACTGACTAGCGGAAGGAAGCTAGAAAGTTAGGGTTTAACTAGTAGGAAAAAGCTAGAAAAACACGAGTTCTTGGATCCCTACTTACAGTGAGAGTGTGCGCTTTTATACCTGTTCGAAGATACACCCTTTCATTCCGGAAGATTGCTGATTTCAAGGTACCTCGTCCAATAACAGACAAAAAGATGAGGCTGACAGTGACAGGTTGTACCGTCACCGTGCATATCGGAGATGTCCTGCGTCACTTGTCAGTACGGCTTCACAGGTGTCTGGCGTCTGTGGTTATACCTTGTGCGCGCCGTTGCCAGATGTGACCGCACACAGTTGTAGGCGGGTGGTGAACCGTACGTTGTAACGGGGTATGGTCATGCACAGTCGCAGACATGCGATGGACCATACGCCATTATGAGGTATGGCCTGCTACAGATGTGCGGCGGACCACGTGGGCATACCAGGTAGCCCGAGGCTGTAGGTTGCTGGGCTCAAGGGTCATACCATGTATCGAGCACTGTTCATGCATCCTGAGACCAAGGGGGTCTCGGGGGTTGAGATACTGTTCATAGAGCCCGGGAGCTATGGCTCGAGGCCAAAACTGGAACTCGAGGCTGAGCACTGTTCATGCGGCCCGATACCGAAGGGGTCTCGGGGGTTGAGATACTGTTCATAGAGCCCGGGAGCTGTGGCTCGAGGCCGAGACTGGAACTCGAGGTCGAGCACTATTCATGCATCTCGAGATCGAGGGGGTCTCGGGGGTTGAGATACTGTTCATAGAGCCCGAGAGCTGTGGCTCGAGGCCGAGACTGGAACTCGAGGCCGAGCACTGTTCATGCAGCTCGAGACCGAGGGGGTCTCGGGGGTTGAGATACTGTTCATGAAGTCCGATACCGAGGGGGGCTCAGAAGGCCGAGAGGGCCTCCGTCAGTTGCCGTTACGTTTATTCTGACGGCGTTGGATCAGCCATATCAGATGCCCCCTCACCCCTGAGACGAAGCGGGCCCACCCCAGCAAGGCGAAAGGGGTGTCACCTCCAACGTGGCTGATCCCCATCCTTTGCGAACTGCCCCCGGACACGTGTCCCTGGACGCTGCGATGACTTTATGTAGGCGACATAGGGGATGTGAAAGGGCGGCCACTACCGTCCACCCGATCTGCGGCAATCGTCCTCGAGGCAAGGTTGATCCTTCGAAGTCTGTGAGGAAAGTCGCGCCATCATTGCCCATCATAACGATGACATCAGCGGTGTCCATCATTGGCCGAAGGCAGATCGTATCATGCGCCAAGCGATCACCGAGGCAGCCCAGCCTATGGTGGGGTCCACGTGGCTGACGAGACAAGGCGGGACAATTTGAAACTGAATAAAACTCGAATGGGGGTTGAATCTGGCCACACTGCTCCTGCCATCGTTGTCTTCTTCCTCTGATCTTCTGATCCTCTGCCTCCTGGCCTTCCCTGCAACCTGAGAGCCTGCGCACGCCATTTTCTTCCTCAGGTCAGCTCTTCATCTCTTCTAGACCTCTCTGTTCCTTTTTCTAGCAATGAGCTCCCAATCCTGGACCTCGGAGGACGATTCAGAGGATCGTCCTTCTTCCGAGAGGCTTCGAGCTTCTCCTCTCTCCTCCCCTCTCCTTCACCTCCTCTTGAGTGGTCCTCTGATTCGGAGGACCGCGTCCCTCTGGCTCGGCGGTGGGTTGCTGGTGAGGCTCTCGCAGGGAGACGCCGGCGGCGGCTGGCAGGGCCCCATCGAGGAGACATCGGACGGAGGTCGGCACCTCCTCGAGGGTGGGGGCGGAATCCCCGGAGGGGGTCGCCTCCACGGTAACAGGCCAGGATTTGGCGAACATCCGGGCCCGTTACCAAATCCCCGGGATGTCGGGCTCTATCTTCCGACTCCCGATGATAGAGTGATTTCTTCTCGACCCGGCCGAGTGGCCGTTTATGAAATTTCCCTGAGGGTGGGCCTCTGCCTACCCTTACCTCCTTTTTTCATTAGCCTCCTTGACTATTACTCCTTGACCCCTTCTCAACTGGTCCCGAACTCCCTTCGGGTCGTTAGTGCCTTCATCGTCCTCTGCCATCACCTCCATGTTACCCCCCGAGTCTCCCTCTTTCGCTCTTTCTACATCCTTCGGGCTCAGAAGGGTTGGTGGCTGTTCCAGCCCTGACCGGCCGAGTCCTTAAGCTTCTTCTTCCTACCTCCGTCAAGGGATGGAAATCCCAATTTTTCTTTGTCAATCTGGACCAGGTTAAGCCCCGGTGGGGGGACCCGACCTCTGAGGTAACATGAATTCCACCATCCTTCCTGGAGACAAAGAAGCGTTGGGGTAGTTGTTGACTACCGACATCCCTCGGTACAACCTGCTTCTAACAGAGGAAAACCTTCAGTCGGCGGGTCTCATCTCCCACTGTGGTAAGTCTCCCTCATACTTAGTCAAAGTCTTCCTGTTTCATTTTTTTTTTGCTGACCCCAACTGATGCTGTACAGCCATGAAGGTCCCGACCCGTAGACTCATGAGGGCCGCCGCCAAGAAGAGGGCCCAGGAGGGGCCGAGCGAGGGGCAGCAAACACCGGCCTGGTAGTGCGGGTGCCTGAACCGCCCGCACTGCAAGAGCCTCGGCCGCCCCGGAGATCGATCTGACGGCCAACACCCCGCCAGAAAGGGCGGTGGCCGAGGGGGCAACGACAGAGGAGCCGGCCATGGAGGAGCGGCGATAGCGGAGGAGCCCCCTGCTCCCAGCGGACCAGCCCCCACCGAGGCGACAAGGAGTTGGGGTGAGGGACCGTCAGGGGCAGCAAGTCCGCCCCCCGAGCAGACACCAACAAGCAGCCCTCCACGCGCCGAGTCCGAGACCGCCGAGGCTGCTGGAGGAAATGGAGTCAGGCCGAGGCCGCTCGGGACTCCATTTTGAATGATGGGCGCTGGGCGGAGCGGCTTATCTCACCAGTCCTCGTGCCCGAGGTCCAGGAAGAACTTAGCCATTTGAAGGCGGCTGCGTTCTTCCGAGAGTCCTACGCGGCCCTGGTTAAAGTAAGTAGTCTTGCAGCCCCTTGCCTTTAGATTTCCCTTTTCCTCTTCTTTTCTCTTTTTTGACATGAGGCTTACATGCAGATTGCAAACTCCCTGGCGGTTACAAGGGAGGCCATCCATGGGGGAAAGACCCTCATACGGAGGTCCGACAGGAGGCCGAGGAGGCTCGTGCTCGAGCTGAGGCGGCCGAGAGGGCCCTGGAGTCGGCCAGGGTTGCCCGGGCCGATGAGATAAAGGCGGCCGAGAGCGGGCAGAGGCTGAGGCCAGCCATTTGCGGGCAGCACTCAGTCAGCTGATGGTGGCCGAAGGCGCCGTCGCGGCAAGGGACCTGCATATTTCAGAATTGACCATGGCCATCCAGGCGGCCGAGAATCAGGCGGGCGAGGCCGAGGAGAGGGCGAAGGAGGCCGAGGAGAGGGCAAAGAAGGCCGAGGAGGAAGCGGGTCGTGCCCTGGAGGCTGAGAGGGCAGCGGCGGCATCTCTAGCTGCGGAGAAAGAAGCTCGAGCTGCCGAGGTGGAGGCAGCTGTTGAGGCCAGGGCTGCCAGGACCATAGAAGAGTTTAGGGCGTCCGAGCGCTTTATGGACGAGCTGGCCGAAGCTTCGGCGGAAGCATATCTCCAAGGGTTTCAGCGTGGAAAGGAAAAAGTCGCCCGAGACCTGAACCTTCCTCAGGCCCTTGAGGTCGAGCCGGAGCGTCTTTCCGAAGTTGCCTCGTCTGACGACGAGCCTGCGCCGGCCGAACCGTGAGCTTCAAGTTGTACTTTTTCATTTCATTTTTTTTGCAAGTCCGACTTGGTCGGTGTTTTGTAAACACTTCGAATTAATGAAGTACAATTTTTCCTTCAATGAGAATTGTCTTTACCCAATTGTAGCTTCTACCCCAAGTCCTTTGGCTGCCGACGTGGGACCCTTAGGGGCTTCGTCGGTACCGAGGAGCAACTTTAATTCATTCTCGAATAACCTGACTTAGCCATGTAGGACCGAATCCTAGAGTCGAGGAAGATGGACTTCCGGGGACCGATGGAGCATCGGACTCGGAAGGCCGAGATAGACTCGAGCTTCTAGGGGCCAATTGCATGCCGCTTTGCCAGTGGTACACTGGGCTTTGTGCCTGGCTGGCCCAGGGCTTTTGCCTGGCTGGCCCAGGGCTTTAGGTGCCGAGCTGGCCTCGGGCTTTAGTTGCCGAGGGGTCGGCTTGTTGTTGAGAGCCGATGGTACATCGCTCTGCCAGTGGTACACTGGGCTTTGTGCCTGGCTGGCCCAGGGCTTTTTGCTGGCTGGCCCAGGCTTTAGGTGCCGAGCTGGCCTCGGCTTTAGTTGCCGAGGGTCGGGCTTGTTGTTGAGAGCCGATGGTACATCGCTCTGCCAGTGGTACACTGGGCTTTGTGCCTGGCTGGGCTTTTTGCCTGGCTGGCCCAGGGCTTTAGGTGCCGAGCTGGCCTCGGGCTTTAGTTGCCGACCGGGGTCGGGCTTGTTGTTGAGAGCCGATGGTACATCGCTCTGCCAGTGGTACACTGGGCTTTGTGCCTGGCTGGCCCAGGGCTTTAAGGGCTTTAGGTGCCGAGCTGGCCTCGGGCTTTAGTTGCCGACCGGGGTCGGGCTTGTTGTTGAGAGCCGATGGTACATCGCTCTGCCAGTGGTACACTGGGCTTTGTGCCTGGCTGGCCCAGGGCTTTTTGCCTGGCTTTTAGGTGCCGAGCTGGCCTCGGGCTTTAGTTGCCGACCGGGGTCGGGCTTGTTGTTGAGAGCCGATGGTACATCGCTCTGCCAGTGGTACACTGGGCTTTGTGCCTGGCTGGCCCAGGGCTTTTTGCCTGGCTGGCCCAGGGCTTTAGGTGCCGAGCTGGCCTCGGCTTTAGTTGCCGACCGGGGTCGGGCTTGTTGTTGAGAGCCGATGGTACATCGCTCTGCCAGTGGTACACTGGGCTTTGTGCCTGGCTGGCCCAGGGCTTTAGGTGCCGAGCTGGCCTCGGGCTTTAGTTGCCGACCGGGGTGGGCTTGTTGTTGAGAGCCGATGGTACATCGCTCTGCCAGTGGTACACTGGGCTTTGTGCCTGGCTGGCCCAGGGCTTTTTGCCTGGCTGGCCCAGGGCTTTAGGTGCCGAGCTGGCCTCGGGCTTTAGTTGCCGACCGGGGTCGGGCTTGTTGTTGAGAGCCGATGGTACATCGCTCTGCCAGTGGTACACTGGCTTTGTGCCTGGCTGGCCCAGGGCTTTTTGCCTGGCTGGCCCAGGGCTTTAGGTGCCGAGCTGGCCTCGGGCTTTAGTTGCCGACCGGGGTCGGGCTTGTTGTTGAGAGCCGATGGTACATCGCTCTGCCAGTGGTACACTGGGCTTTGTGCCTGGCTGGCCCAGGGCTTTAGGTGCCGAGCTGGCCTCGGGCTTTAGTTGCCGACGGGGTCGGGCTTGTTGTTGAGAGCCGATGGTACATCGCTCTGCCAGTGGTACACTGGGCTTTGTGCCTGGCTGGCCCAGGGCTTTTTGGTTGAAAAACTGAGATACTAGAACTCAAGTTTATTAATATGAAATGAGGGGCAAAACCCAAAAGAATACAGCATGGTATTTAATGTAAGAAGGAAATGCACTACTGATAATACCGACGAAGGTTGTCAGCGTTCCACGTCCGGGGAGCGGCCTCCCATCCAGCTCTTCAATCTTGTATGCTCCGTGACGGAGTGCTTCGGTGATCCGGTAGGGCCCCTCCCAGTTCGGAGCTAGCTTGCCTCCTTCCGTCGGCTTTGAGACTTCGGCTCGTCGAAGGATCAGGTCTCCCGGCAGGAAAGTCTTGGGTGCACGCGGGCGTTGTAATACTTGGCAGCTCATTGTCAGTAGACCGCCATCCGGAGCCGCGCTCGGTCTCGCACCTCCTCCACCAGGTCGAGGTTGGCTCGCAGCCGGTCCGGGTTGTCTTCCTCACTATATGACTCCACCCGAGGACTCGGGGAGCCTATCTCCACCGGAATGACAGCCTTGGACCCAAAGACCAGGCTGAATGGGGTCTCTCCGGTGGGGGCTCGTGGCGTTGTATGGTAGGCCCATAGCACATTGTGGAGCTCCTCCACCCACCGTCCCTTGCAATCATCCAGTCGGGTTCTCAGTCCTTGGAGAATGATGCGATTGTTACCTCGGCCGCTCCGTTGGTCTGAGGGTGTCCGACGGAAGTGAATCTCTGATGGATGCCCAGTTCGGTGCAGAATCCTCGGAAGGGTGCGTTGTCGAACTGCCAGCCGTTGTCGGTGACCAGAGTGTGTGGTAGTCCAACCGGCATATGATAGACTTCCAAAAGAAGGATCTCACCTTGCTCTCAGTGATCTTAGCAAGGGCTTCGGCCTCAATCCACTTGGTGAAGTGATCGATGGCCACCAGGAGGAACTTGCGCTGTCCGGAGGCTGGAGGGAATGGTCCCAAGATGTCCATACCCCACTGGGCGAAGGGCCAAGGCGCCGCCAGGGGGGTCAGCTGAGATGTCGGCTGTCGCTGAATATTGGCATGGCACTGGCAGCTATCACACTTCTTAACAAGCTCGGCCGCGTCTTCCCTCATGGTCAGCCAGTAGTACCCCTGCCGTAGGGCCTTGTAAGCTAGGGCTCTGCCCCCCAGATGACTCCCGCAGATGCCCTCATGGATTTCCCGCAAGATGTAGTCTGCTTCGGCTGATCCGACGCACTTGAGGACCGGATAAGAAAATGATCTTCGATAAAGCTTTCCGTCCATCATCAGGAACTTCGGGGCCCGCCGCCTGAGTAGTCTGGCCTCAGTGGGGTCTTCGGGGAGAGTGTCATCGGTCAAATATCGGACGTAGGCATCCATCCAGGAGGGCCCTTGCTCGACCGGCAGTGCTTCATCCGCAGCTTCAATGCTTGGGGTCTGCAGGTGCTCCACATACGTCCTTCCCAGGGTCCCGTCGACCGAGTGGCCAAATGGGACAGCGCGTCAGCCCTAGCATTCTCCGCCCGGGGGATATAGCTGACGCGGAAGTAAGAGAACCGAGAGGCTTGGGATTGCACCTTGCTCAGGTAACGGGACATGGTCGGGTCTCTGGCTTCGTATTCCCCAGCAACCTGCCCGGAGACAAGCTGGGAGTCCGTGAAGGCCCTCAGACGATCCGCACCGAGCTCCCCGGCCAGCTTCATCCCCGCCAACAGGCTTCATATTCCGCCTGATTATTAGTGGCTGGAAACAGAAACCGAAGGGCATACTCCACCACCTCCCCCTCGGGACTCGCGAGGATGAGCCCGGCTCCGCTTCCCTGAGAATTTGCTGCTCCATCCACATGCAAGATCCATTCTTCCTTTCCTGCTTCCTCGGCCGAGGAGGACTCCATGCGCGCCTCCGGACACGATTCCTCGAACACTCCTCGGCCCAAGTGCACTCGACCAAAAAATCAGCCAATACTTGGGACTTCATGGCAGACCTCGGCCGGATAGACAAGTCAAACTCGCTCAGTTTGATGGCCCACTTGGCTAGCCGACCAGAGGTGTCAGGACGGGACAAGATGGTCCGAAGAGGTTGGTCCGTGAGCACCACGATGGGATGAGCTTGGAAGTAGGGTCGGAAGCGTTGGGCAGAGACCACCAGGGCGAAGACGATCTTTTCGGTCCTAGAATATCTGGTCTCGGCATCATGAAGTACCTTGCTGGTGTAGTAGATCGGCTTCTGCACTCCGTCGGCATCCATACGCACGAGCACAGAACTGACGGCCTCGGGGAGGCTGCGAGATACAGGAAGAGCTCCTCCCCACCCCTCGGCTTGGACAACAGCGGGGGAGTGGATAAAAATTGCTTCAACTCCTCAAAGGCATCCTGACACTCCTTTGTCCACTCAAAGCTGTTGACCTTGCGCAGCGCCTTAAAGAAGGGCAGGCACCTTTCTGCCGATCTTGACATGAAGCGACTCAAGGCCGCCACCTTCCCGGTTAGGCATTGCACCTCCTTTTTATTAGCTGGGGCCTCATATCCAAGATGGCCCAGATCTTGTCGGGATTGGCTTCGATCCCCCGCTGAGTTACCATAAAGCCCAGAAACTTGCCTGCCATCACCCCGAAGGCACACTTGCGGGGTTCAGCCTCATCCGGTACCGGCGCAGGTTGTTGAAAGTCTCTGCGAGATCGGCGACGTGGTCAGCAGCATTGGTGCTCTTGGTCAGCATATCGTCCACGTACACCTCCATGTTACGCCCGATCTGGTCCTCAAAGACCTTATTCATCAACCTTGATAGGTGGCCCCGGCATTCTTCAGCCCAAACGGCATCACCTTGTAGCAGTAAATCCCTTTTTCAGTAATAAAGGAGGTGGCCTCTTCATCAGCCGGGTCCATTCTTATCTGGTTGTACCCCGAGAATGCGTCCATGAAGCTGAGAGTTTCGTGTCCGGACGTAGCGTCCACTAGCTGGTCGATCCGGGGCAGTGGGAAGCTGTCTTTGGGGCACGCCTTATTGAGATCGGTGAAGTCCACGCACATCCTCCAGCTCCCGCTGGCCTTGCGAACCATCACAACATTCGCCAGCCAGTCGGGGTAGTGCACCTCACGGACGTGACCGGCTGCCAACAGCTTTCGCACCTCCTCGTCCACGGCCTTCTGTCTGTCAGGGGCGAAGCTCCTCTTCTTCTGCCGAATGGGTCGGCACTCCGGCTTGACGTTGAGCTGGTGGGTAATCACTTCTTCTGGGATGCCTGGCATGTCGGACGCCGACCAGGCGAAGACGTCGGCATTGGCTCGCAAGAAAGCGAGGAGCTGGCTGCGGGCTTCCTCCGGGAGCAGAGCTCCGATCTGGATTGTCTTTGCTGGGTCCTCTCCAAGAGGGAAGGCCAGCAGGCGCTCAGCCGGCTCTCCTCTTCTCTCCAGGTCCCGGGGGTCCAGCGCTTCTGGTGCAGGTGCAGGCATCACTCCCTGTGGACTAGGGGCCATGTGGCAGCAAAGTGTGGGCGGGTTCTGCTCCCCCCGCATCTCCCCAACTCCTTCACTGGTGGGAAACCTCACGAGTAGCCTCTTGGTGGAGATGACAGCGTCCAAAAGATTAAGCCCAGGTCTTCCGAGGATAGCATTATAGGCGAGGGGTACCGGAACCACCAGAAAGCTCATGAAGACTGTACTTTGGCGGGGCCGTGCCAGCCATGACAGGAAGAGTGATCTCCCCTCGACCTTCACGGAATCTCCAGTGAACCCCATCAGGGGCGTGGCGACAGGCCGAAGCAGGTCGGGTGACAGGTTCATGCGAACGAAAGCATCATAACTCAAAACATCCACCGAGCTCCCACTATCAACCAGAATTCTTTTTACAGGATGTTTAGCAATCGTCATGGACACGATGACGCTATCATCATTTTTATTTACCACCCCTCTAAGTCCCTTTTGAAAAAAGGGATTACAGGATCTAACTCCCCCTCCCCCTCGGCCTCTTGGGCGGGCCACCTGCCCCCCAGGAAATCATCGCCACCGTCTTCTCAGTCGGAGTATTGTCAATCACCGGTAGCGGAGGCGCGACGGACCAGGAGCACCAGGTTGTTCCTCTGAACGAACTTCCCCAGGTGGCCACGCTGGATAAGATCCTCTATCGCCTTCTTCAACTGGCGACAGTTGTCAATGTCGTGGCCGTGATCCCGATGGTAGCGGCAGTACAAATTCTTGTTGCGGGGGATCTTTGGGTTCAGTGGAGGAGGGCGTGGCAGGTATGACTCGCCCTCTATCTCTAGCAGGATGTGGGAGATGGGAGCAAGCAAAGGGGTGTAAGGACCGTCCCTCTGTGCAGGAGCTCGAGGACGGTTGTCTGGTCGGCGGGGAGGTTCGGGCCTCCTGGGCCAGACTTCAGCGGGCTCAGGGCGAGCTGGCTTCTTGAGGACACTCCCGCTAGCCTCGCGCCGAGAGGAATCAGCCTCGTCGCGCGGATATACTTCTGGGCCCGGGTCAAGAGTTCGGCGTAGGAACCGGCGGCTTCTTGTCAAGGGAGTATGCGAAGCGAGACGGACGAAGCCCTCGCTTCAAGGCCAAAGTGGCCACTGAGTCCTCAAGATTGTAGACTTCCAGGGCTGCCTCCTTGAACCGAGCGACGTAGTCTCGCAGGACTCGCCGCTCTTCTGCTGGATAGAGAAGAGGCTGTCAGCTACCCTTGGAATCTTCCGACAGGCATCAAAATGGGCCAAGAAGGCCCTCTCCAGCTGGCGAAAAGAATCGATACTCCGCGGCGGCAGGCGAGAGTACCAGGCTCGAGCAACTTTCTTCAGAGTGGCAGGGAAGGCGATGCACATGAGCGAATCGGTTGCCCCCTGGACCTGCATGAGAACCTTGTAACTTTCTAGGTGGTCCAGGGGATCCAGGTCCCGTCATATGGATCCAGCTGAGGAAGGCGGAACCGGGTGGAGATGGGCTCTTCCATGATACGGCGGGACAGCGGAGGTCGGCTGTCATAGTCCGCCTCTGGCAGGTGGGTGATCCGGCGGCTGAGTTCCTCCAACCGTTGGTTGTACTCGTCGAGTCGACGCTCGGCTCGACGGGCTATCCTGCCATCGAAGGACCCCTCCCCGAGGATTCTGAGGATGGGAAGAGTGACGGCGATGTCGGCGAGGGCGCTCCGCCTCCTTCCCGTGTCGCCGCTTGGGAGAAACACTGGCATGACGAGAGGTGATCGGGGTCTCTTGGAGGCTCCCCGGTGGTGAGGCTTGGGCGAAGCATGGCGGTGGCGAGCTTCCGGGACCGGCGATCTCCTCCGGGAGGAATGCTGGCTGGGTTGCACCACCCCGGAACCGATGGGAATGGCTGGCTGCCGCGGGGCCGCCTGCTGGTGCTGCAGACCTTGAACCACCGCCACCAAGGACTGAACTTGCGTGGCTAGGGCGGCAAGCCGGTCTTCCTGGAGCTGCTGTGGAGGAGGCGCAGAGACGTCGATCGGGGGAGCGAAGGTCCAGCCGCCTGGAGACGCGGCGGTGCAGGGACACCGGCTGGGGGAGCTGAGGGGCCAACCGCCAGCGGATCAGCTCCTTGATGCTGCCCCCCAGTGCAACTGACAGAGACCCCTTTCGCACGGGTCATCACCATGGCTCAAGAGCTCGGGGAGAGAGAGGTTGCAGATTGCTGGTTCGATATCTTTCTCTTCCCCCTACCTGGCGCGCCAATCTGTTGACGCCGAGTCACTTTCTTCAAACGCCGAGGAAACGGACGTCCTCCTCGCCGGACTCCTGCAAGAAAAGTCCGGAGACCGGATGCTCCGGTGGGGACCCTCCGATGCTCAAGTTAGTCACTCGGAACAGACGAGAACTGACTAGCGGAAGGAAGCTAGAAAGTTAGGGTTTAACTAGTGGGAAGAAGCTAGAAAACCAGAGTTCTTGGATCCCTACTTACAGTGAGAGTGTGCGCTTTTATACCTGTTCGAAGATACACCTTTTCGTTCCAGAAGAGCTGATTTCAAGGTACCTCGTCCAATAACGGACAAAAAGGGTGAGGCTGACAGTGACGGTCGTACTGTCACCGTGCATGTCGGAGGTGTCCTACGTTATCTATCAGTACGGCTTCACAGGTGTCTGGCGTCTGTACCTGGTGCGCGCCGTTGCCGGATGTGACCGCACACAGTTGTGGCGGGTGGTGAATCGTACGCTGTAACGGGGTATGGTCATGCACAGTCACGTACGTGCGATGGACCATACGCCGTTATGAGGTATGGCCACACGCTGCTACGGATGGGCGACGACCACGTGGGCATGCCAGGTGGCCCGAGG